>ML780961.1:271645-300167 GCA_009831015.1 Picea engelmannii
TGCAGGATATAAATGTGCTCAAGAATAAATTAGCCAATTCATTTGCGATGAAGGATTTGGGTGCTGCAAAGAAAATCCTTGGTATTAGAATAACAAGAGACAGGAAAAATCGCAAACTGACATTGTCTCAGGGTGAGTACATAAAGAAGGTGTTGGAGAGGTTTAGAATGCAGAATGCAAAACCAATTAATACACCTTTGGCCAACCATTTCAAATTAACTAAGGAAATGTGTCCCAAGACAGAGGAGGAGATAGAATACATGTCCAGGGTCCCATATTCATAAGCAGTTGGCAGCTTGATGTATGCAATGGTTTGCACAAGACCAGATATTGCACATGCAATGGGAGTTGTGAGCAGGTATATGAACAATCCAGGTAAAGAACATTGGGAGGCAGTAAAGTGGATTCTTAGGTATTTGAGAGGTACTACTACACATGCATTATGTTTTGGAGGTTCAAACACTTTTCTACAGGGATATGTTGATTCAGATATGGCAAGTGATAAAGACAGCAGGAGGAGCACCACATGGTATGTTTTTACTATAGGTGGAACAACAATAAGCTGGATTTTGAAACTGCAAAAGGTTGTTGCACTTTCAACAACAGAGGCAGAGTATGTTTCTTCTACAGAGGCTAGTAAAGAGATGATTTGGTTACAAAGGTTTATGAAGGAATTGGGAAAGAAGCAGGAGAACAACAGGTTGTACTGTGACAGTCAGAGTGCCATTCACCTTGAAAAGAACTCAGCCTTCCATTCGAAGACTAAGCATATACAGTTGAGGTACCACTTCATATGATCCGCCTTGGAAGATGGACAATTGAAGATGGAAAATATACACACTAGCCAGAATCCTGCAGACATGTTAACAAAGGGGGTAACTAGGGAGAAACTGAGTTCTTGCCTAGTTTCAGTTGGTCTTCAAGAATGAAGATGAAGATGAGAAATTTTCTAGGTCCAAGAAGGTTCAGAGTCCAGCATATACAGCAGCGGTGGAGTTGTTGAGATTAGTCTCCAAGTGGGAGATTGTTGGTTGTGGAGCCCGATTATCTTCCTGATTCAGAGGTCCTTTCTTTCAGTCGTGTTTATACCCCATGAAGTATTTACACCCCAGAAGTATGTACACTCTTCCACGCGGGGGAGTGTAGAGGGGGGTACCCCCTTTGCGGGGTCCGGGGGGTCCATCCCCCCGACTGGAGGGTCTGGAGGCAAGCGGGCCCCCAGTGGGGGTTCGGGGGCGAAGCCCTCGAAGCCAAAATTGCCTTATAAAAGTATATTGTAATTTCATTGTAAATCTGAACCGTTCATTATAAGGTCGCAGATCTAACGATAGAGATTATGTTAGGGTTTTTTGCCTTAGAAGGAAACCCTCTTTTATGAGGGAAATGTATTGCGGCTATGGATGATGGTGAATATTGTATTCTGAGAGAGGAGACTGTGAGAGAAAGAAAAGGAAGTTACAACGGGTTTTGCTGTAGGTTGTATCCATTCATTTGTTGGATAATAATAAAGGAAGGACCTAGCAATTTCTCTGGTGGACGTAGCCCACACTGGGTGAACCACGTAAATCTGTGTCTCTCTTGTATTGTGTGTCTTCTGTGTTTTGTTTCTGCATTTGTTTTATTTTATTGCTCCACGGTCCTGTTTTTCTAACAGGTTTCTTAACACAAATGTCTCACATAGTCCTGGCATAAATTGGTACATCTCGTAGTGCTTGCAATAGTGGAATTTTGACATAAAGATTTTGTAATTCCCCTAGAAGATTGAAAGCAGGTGGCTCAGGCGTTTTAGTCAAAGCTAAACGCTCAGGAAATGGTGGTTTTTATGTTTCAGTAGCATTTTTGGAGGATGATTGTACATCTTCAGGTACATCATGCTTTTTCGTTTCCTCTTTATCAGAAGAGGTAACATCAGCAATGATAGGTTCTACTATTTTTCCCAGATCGTAAATGAATATCATTGCATTGTGCAGGGAAAAGAGAAAGTGTAGGCTAGTTTTGAATATCAATGCACTGTGCAGCTTTATTATTAGGGTTAGGGTTAGGTTGTACAGGTAGTTGGGGCCTCATCATTTGATTATTTGGTGGAGTACCTGATGGTAAGGAGAGTGGTTGCAGAAATTGTGATTGAGGTAACTGATTTGGGAACGAGGGTTGTTGCCCTCTCCAATTTGGATTCCATTGGTTAAGGTAAGGTTGTTGTTGTGGAGGCCAAGGAGTCCACATTGATGGGTCTACAAAGGGAGGGTTAGTTTGTTGCATGAGTGGGTAATTCATTTGATTGAGGTATTGCATTTGATTATAGGGAGAGTAATTTGCTTGATTAAAAGAAGGATAGTTATTCCAACGATTAGAAGATGTAAATGGAATATTAGGATTCATACCTTGTCCCCACGGCTGCCATTGCCTTCTCTATGTCAACAGATAGACAGCTTCAACTTCTTCATCAGTTGGTTGTAATGTTGCCTTGATTCCTGGTAAAGAAGGGCATTGTTGAGTTTCATGATCCTTATCACAGATGGTGCAGATTGGCTTTTTGTCCAATGGGAACTCCCTTCGTGGGTGCTTGTCTCTGCATTTGGAACAAAAGATGGACAAATCTTCTTCTGCTTCAGCTTGTTTCTTTTGAATCTGCAGGGTATCAATTTGTGAGGCAAAAGAGCTTAACATTTCAGTTTTAAAACCCTCAAGTAAATTACCTATTTCGGCTCTTGTTGCTCCTCCACTGGCTGATTTTTGGACTCTTGAAAATGTGGTATCCCTACTATTTGATCTATTCCTTGAAGCTCCTCTTGAACATCTTTTACATAGGTTAACAATTTCATCATATGATTCTTTAGATATGTCCCATTTTCCAAGCATATTCAACATATCTAGACAGTCATCCCTTATTCCTTTTAGTAATATTGTTTTAAGAATATCCTTACTTACATTGGGGTGACTGAATATTTGTAGATTATATTGTAGCCTTTCTACAAAGTCCTCCAAATTTTCATCCTCTTTCTGTATCATCTTGAATAGTTCCTCTCTTTTTTCTCTTGTTCGGAAATAGTCCTGGTATTTATGCAGGAATTTCTGTTTCATCTGATCCCATGTTCTGATTACATGACCTCCAAGACTCAGGAACCATCTTAGTGCATTTCCTTTCAATGTTGCTGGAAATAACTTTAATTTTTTAGCATTGGAAATGTAATCATAACTTCTGCATAATATGTAATACTCGAAAAGGAATTCATCAGGATCCTCTGAAGATAAACCATGAAAGTTAGGTAAAGCTGAGAGTGGAATATTCTTCATGGGATCTACCCCTCTAGGAAGATCACTAATAGGAAATCCTAAGGTGGAAAAAGAGGTTTCATCATTTACCTCTCTTTCAGGACCTACCTGTTCTTCATGATGCAGTTCTTCATTATACTCATCCATGATTTATTCTGTTTGTTCCCCTGCTGCGCTTTCTCGATCTTCAATATTTCTTGTTGGTTTCTCAACTGTCTCAGGACTCCAAATCTCTTTCCCCATTTCAAAGTTTTCTTGAAAGGAAGGTTTGGATTTTGGTTTCTGAAAGTTTGGTCGTTGAGGAGCAACAGATTCAGATTTTGATATAATCTCGTCAATAAAAGTCTTTCTTCCTCCCCTTCCTCTACTCCTGCCACCTATAGGGTGAGTTTCTTTGGGGTCTCCACGTCCTCTCATGCAATCTTTATATTTGAAAGAACATAAGTTCTTTTGAAATCTATAATCGCCTTCCCTAGAAACGACGCCAAAATGTTGGTTACTGTAATTGCTTGTTAACTAAACAATCAAGTGTTCCATAAATTGTCAACCCAAGGAAGTCTGTTTATTTCAAAGGCAATCACACACTATATATGCTCAATCTCAAAAGCAATCTAGAGTTGTAGTTAAAGTACATTAATCACACCTTTCCTTGAACAAACTGAAGTTCTACTTTGAATTACAGAAAATCAACCTACCTATTGCAGAGTTCAAAGTTAAGGAAATAATTATCCAAAGAATCCTGGATTACATTAAGAAACAACAACCTAGGAAATAAATCCTTCAAGATACTACAAAAGGAAAGACCAACTATTATATAACAGAGAACATGACCCTATTCCCCAAGCAAGAATCTTCAGCACCTGTTTCTGACTATCACACTTTCATGAACTCATTACTAATCAAAATGATTGACACGTATTGAAGGCTAATTATCTCCTAACAGAGAATAGGACCCTATTCCCCAAACATGAATCTTCAACACCTGTCTTTGATTATCACACTTTCATAAATTCATCAGACAAAATTACCGATAAAAATGATTAACAGTTACCCATACATGAATTATATGAAAACAATGTAACAACCAGTAAAGCAGAGTTTCAACAAAACAGAGTTCAATAAAGTAGAGTTTCAGCAAAACATAATTTAATCAAGGCATGAACAAAAATAACACTAACACACTATAGAACTAATGGGTGAATCTTGTGAAGAAGGTGGGCCCTCCCTTCTCACAAGATTCCCCAGAAACGAAAGGAACTAAGAAGGAATTCTCAAAATAATCTTTTATTCATCTGTCAACTGTATCATGTTACAATGTCTCAAGTGAACACGCCCTTCTCTGTAATTCATTTCTAGCCAAAAAAAGGATCCCTTCTAATGATGATTTCCCCTTATTTAAAGAGGAGAATCCCCTCAATACAATTGATCATCAAATTACATGTGCACATACGAATCCTATTCTTAGTCGAATCTTCTATACTGGAATAAGATATCTTGATCTCTTGTAACAGAATGTTATTACACTAGTTGGACTATTGTGGCCAATGTAACAGCTTCTTTATTTATCTTTTTGTTACTGTTGTTGTATATTGTTTAGCATTGCAAATCACAGACTGTTTCAGCAACGGGATTTGCGTTCTGACAGTTTCAACAACGTGGTCTCAAGCGACATTGATGGTTATGATGGCTTAAGGTGCGACTGTTGTGCTCAGTGTAATAGCTCCTTCTCACTGTTGTGTGAATTGTTGTTTCAGCATCGCAGACCACATACTGTTTTAGCAACGGGGTTTGAGTGCTTTTGACTATTTCAGCAACGGGCCTTCAAGTAGAAACAAAATCTGCAGTTCGACCTGTTTCAACACTATATATTTCTGATCGATGGTTAAGTATGAGAGTAATGTAAAATTACATGTAAAACAAATTAAACATATAGAAAAGAGAAGAGACGTTATATACCTTTGGAAAGATAGGGTAAGGTGATAATGTAAGCTTCAATGTGAGTGGAAAAAGGATGTAATGGTATCAAAAAGTGTGAGAAAAAAGGTACATTATAGGGTCCTAACACAATCCATCGAATCATTTTCATAACAAAAATGACCGTTTGATCTGGACCATTTTCTGAACTGTAAAATGCATGTCCATCCGAAATTTGAACCCACTTTCCAAACTGGAAAGGAACTGTTCATCCTGGACCATTTTTCAAACTAAAAAATGATTGTTCCTAAATCAATAACACATCAGTGCTCCCTCCCAACCTGGGAGTCATCTCGTCCTTTTTCAGTAAGGAAGTCGTCTCCACGAGCTCTAGCTTGAGTACGCAAACTCTTTCATCTTGGACAGAAGATTTGCCAAAATGTCTTCTTATCTTATCATATGTGGAGATATGTATTGGAGAACCAATTTCTCCTTTCTGGACTTCATCACGGAGAATGTAATGCTTGATCTCAAAGGTACTTCGGTTTTTCTGGAACACTAGTTTTCTTTGAAGGCCTCATATAGTTTTGATCAATAAAGTATATTATTGTTGGATTCCTCTTTGGTTCCTGCTAGCTCACAACATCATGGCAAGGGTCAAACTGGAACATATCCAAGTGGTACTTCTTCTGCCATAATGAGAGTTTGTCATGGATTGGAAATCCATCATCCTGATCTTCTGAGTAATCATTATGATAAAATATCTTTGTTATAGAAAATCTTCACCATGCTTCTACTATGCATTGGAGGTTCTCCACCAAGTTGTCTTCTTCCACCTGCATACAAGGGTCTCTTTCTGGTATGCCTCAAAGCCTTGAGGTTGCTCTTCATACACTCTTTGTTCAATTTCTCTGGAGAACAGTCTTTGCATTCATCTGATGTAGAACTCCAACCCATGGATATTGTGGATCATGTAATGACTCGTGTAGAGGTATGTTTTGTTTACTAGAAAAAGTAATCATCATAGTCTTCTCCCTCCATCTGGGAGAACATCTAGTTCTAGATCTTGCAATGCTTGCATTCATATAAACTGTTATTCATCACAACTTTTGGTTCCTTTACTTGATTTCTTTAGTGACTTCATATCAGGCTGGTAATCTTGTGATTCTCGATACAATGACTGCTTGTTCTGGCTTCTCTTTCTTTCTTGGAATCTTCATGTTCTTCCTCATGTTTTTCTTTAGCTCTTGGGTCCATGGAGTTTCTCATAGATTCCATGCCCTAAATATTCGACTTATTTCTTTCATCATAGGATCACGGATGTGGATGGACAACCAAGCCTACTTTAAGGCTTCTCTTTGAAGAAGACTTCTTCTAAGGTCGAATTGAACATGTATTTATTTTCATGGCTGCTATCATGGATATATAATTCGTCATCTTCAATGGATCATAGGATTAGCTCCTTCCTAATCCTTGATTCATGTATGAATGGACGTTTTTCTTTTGGAAATATATAATCTACTCCCTCCATCTAACAGAGTCTATGCTTCCGTCTGCATCCTTATTGTCTTATGCAAAGTGTCATAAGTCTTTCTCCAATTTCTTCTTGATCGCTGACTTCTTTTTGTCTTTGCTTCTTCTAAGTTTCTTCAAGATTGATTTTGATTTCATCTTAACTTGTAATAGCCTCCACATAATTTGTTTGATGTATTTCATCCTTTCATGTGTATTATTTGACTTGTATAATGATAGAAATCCTTATCTTGTTTGTTCTTCCATAGGTATAGTTCTTCTTGGAACATATTATCTTCTAAGAGATAGATATACAAGATATGTACAAAGACTATGCAAACAAGATATGTACAAGAACTAAGAAGAGTATTGTTACCTTGTCTTAGAAGAAGAAGTCTGTTTTATTCTGCTTGGTCTTCTTTGTAGGTTCCTTTTATTCGACAACTTATGCTTCGTGTGTCCCTTTCCTTTTCTTTAGCTCGGGACAATGATTCTTGTAGTGACCATACTTTCGACAGTTGAAGCATTGTATTTCTAACATGTCTTTCTCTTGATTCGACTTCTTCCTTGAACCAAACTTCTTTTGTTCCTGAAATTCATGAATGTTGTTGTAAAGGCTTGATAATCGTACTTCTTTCGGGGTTTCTCTTTTGCACTGATCCTTGATTCTTCTTGAGAACAACAAGTCCAAAGTTATTCAAATGTAGGATACTCCTTCCTTGTGTTCATGCTTGCGACAAATGCATCCCATGTCTTGGGAAGACCATTGAGTACTATGTTTACCAATTCCTTCTCTGAAATGATCTCTTCAATAGCTTGTAGTTGATCTCTTAACTAGGAGATTCTCACAAAGTATGAAGTTATGATGTCGTCATCATTCATCTTCATGTCAAAGAGGTCATTCTTTAGACTCATTACTTGTCCAATATTTCTTACTGAGAAGAGGTTTGTTAGGGCATATTACATATTCTTCGATGAGTCAAGATGGGAGATGTAGGGTATCAAGTGGTCTTTTATGGAGTCCACTATGATACTCATGGCATTGATGTCACTGTCTTTGAACTTCTCCATAAATGCAACGTTCTGCGTTTCCTTCTCTTTTCCTTCTTCAAACTTTGGTTCCACGATCTTTCCTTTCACGATATCCAACACTTTATTCTTGGCAAGCATGAGGTCAATCCTTGTCTTACACAATCTGAAGTTAGAAGATCCATCTAACTCATTTTCTGACTTCATAGAGTAAGTCATGGCTGCTTTGACTTGGTCAACCTTGGATTTGACCAAAAACTTGAACTTGATGTCTTGGCTTGTTGAGAGTACCAGGAGATGCGCTAGGCTAGGGCGCACTGGTCTATCCAAAAATTAGGTCAATCCCTTCACTTAAGGTTCCTCAACGAGAGGATTAGTGTTTCTACAACTGCACTTGCTAGTAACCCTAGCGGCAATGCTTTTGTGACTGCTTCTGCCATAAACCCTAGCAACAATTCTTCAACGAGCTTAATATCCTTATAGCTATGCTTCCTTCCAGCAGTTAGACTGAAAGAAGGAGGTGTGGGCCCATAAACTATTAGAATATAATGGATATGCTCATTTTACCATCGACAATATCATTATTGTCACCCAACCATAGGCTGAAGCCACCCTCTAAGAACCTTAACCTTGACAGAGAATCATTTCAAAAGCAAACCCTAGGCTAGATATACAAACAAAGGGTAGTGCACCGTTCCCCAAGGATAGCACACCAAACAAGAGCTAATCAGATAGTCCAAACCATAATCAAGAGATTGTCCAAGCCAAAACCAAAATCTACTAGCTGCAACGACAAATCTCCTCCAAACTTGCACACAAACTGGGCAACTGTAGTGTGCACAAGTGCTTCTCTACAATTCTCAGAATGCCTGCCAGAATGAAGACTGGCCTTTTGTATTTATACTAATTCTGGCTAACTGCCTGGGTCGACTTCTTATTCTAGATACCTATTTACTCATTATATATTATTTCTTCTGGCCAACTTCTTCTCTTGGAGGATAATAACCTAAGAAAAATTATCCTCTTGAGCCGACTTGTCTTCTAGGGTTATTAGCCAACTCATTAGGGTTTCTTCTTGCTTCTGAGAATATTCTATTTTCGACAGGTTTACACGTGGAGGTAAATACCTCCGACAACTACCATAATATCAACACTCCCATCTAGCTAGGGAGGCATTGAAGGTAATGGTCATGAGCACAAACATATAATTTACTCGGTAGCATCAACATAGTCATATAGACTATCAATGTCATCAACTGCATCATCTCTCGAAACCATACTCCATCTGAGTAATCATACATGATGCTAGATAAGTCACTCACTCCATAGAGTGACACAAGAACCATTCTTCTAATCTGGACATATGTCCTAGAAGAATAAATGTCCTGGACCATTTTTCGTCTGCGAATATCTATCCATTGATCATCCATCTAGCTGATAATCATTTCCAACAATGATGATAATCTTCAAGGAAATTAGAACAATATCATTCAATAAAAAAAAACTGTGTCTATCCATAGTAGTACACAACTACAATCCAGTGGTACACTACCACACCAAGTAGCACACAGGTACTTGATCAGTGATGTATAGTCACAAGCAGTGGAACACATCCACCACAGTAACATACATCTATTGTCTAGACACATACAGTCTTCATAACAATCATATGATATCAACCTGCATAGAAACAATGTTATGATATAATATGAATCATCTGGGCCATTCTTCCACTCACATCTGTGAGATATTTGAAGAGCATCTTCCCTCAAAAGGTCAAACATCAATGATGAACTATCTGGACTATTCTTCTCAAGCAAGGAAGAATAATTGTCCTAATTTATGAGCCTAGACCATTCCCCACCCTGGGCCATTCCTCCACCATTCCTTCGACACTAGACAAAGTGTAACTTGGAAAGAATGAGTCTACCCTAAGGAATGTTTATCCCTGATTGTTGAACTTGGACCATTCCCCACCCTAGGCCATTCCTCCGTCACTAAACAAAGTGCAACCTGGAGAAAATGAATCTTCCCTAAGGAATGCCTGTTTGGACCAATTCCTAAGGAAATGAATGTCCTACACCAACCTCCAAAATGGACCATTCCCCATGTTAACCACAATGGGAAATCGCTGTCCAGCGAGGCGGGCCAGTATTCTTGAGTAACCCTCAAGAATAGAGACTTCCCTAGACCATTCCCCATGTTAACCACAATGGGAAATCGTTGTCTATGGTACATCAACAATCCATCGAATCATTTTCATTACGATAATGACTGTTCGATCTGGACCATTTTTCGAACTGGAAAATGTCTGTCCGTTCGAAATCTAAAACCACTTTCCGAATTGGAAAGGAACTGCTCATCTTGGACCATTTTTCAAACTAAAAAATGACTGTCCATAAATCAATACCACATCAGTTCTCCCTCCCAACCTTGGAGTCATCTCGTCCTTTTTCAATAAGGAAGTCGTCTCCATGAGCTCCATCTTGAGTACGCAAACTCTTTCATATTGGACATAATCTTTACCAAAATGTCTTCTTATCTGCTCATCTATGGAGATATGTATTGGAGAACCACTTTCTCCTTTTTGGACTTCATCACGAAGAATGTAATGCTTGATCTCAAAGGTACTTCGATTTTTCTGGAACACTGGTTTTCTATGAAGGCTTCATATAGATCTGATCAATAAAGTATATCATTGTTGGATTCCTCTTTAGTTCCTGCTAGCTCACAACATCGTGGCAAGGTACAAACTGAAACATATCCAAATGGTACTTCTTCTACCATCATGAGAGTTTGCCATGGATTGGAAATCCATCATCCTGATATTTTGAGTTATCATTCTGATATAATATCTCTGTTATAGAAAATGTTCACCACGCTTCTGCTGTGCATTGGAGGTTCTCCACCAAGTTGTCTTCTTCCATCTGCATACAATGGTCTCTTTCTGGTATGCCTCAAAGCCTTGAGGTTGTTATTCATACACTCTTTTTTCAATTTCTCTAGAGAACAGTCTTTGCATTCATCTGATGTAGAACTCCAACCCATGGATATTGCGGATGATATAATGACTCATGTAGAGGTATGTCTGGTTTACTGGAACAAGTAATCATCATAGTCTTCTCCCTCCATCTGGGAGAACCTCTAGTTCTGGATCTTGCAATGCTTGCATTCATATACACTGTTCTTCATCACAACTTTCGGTTCCTTTGCTTGATTGCTTTTAGTGAGTTCATATCAAGCTGGTAATCTTGTGATTCTCGATACAATGACTGCTTGTTCTGGCTTCTCTTTCTTTCTTGGAATCTTCATGTTCTTCCTCATGTTTTTCTTTAGCTCTTGGGTCCATGGAGTTTCTTATAAATTCCATGCCCTAAAAATTCCACTTCTTTATTTCATCATAGGATCACGGATGTGGATGGACAATCAGGGATACTTTAAGGCTTTTCTTTGAAGAAGACTTTTTCTAAGGTCGAACTGAACATGTACTGCTTTTCATGGCTGCTATCATGGATATATACTTCATCATCTTCAATGGATGATAGGATTAGCTCCCTCCTAATCCTTGCTTCATGTATGAATGCACGTTTTTCTTTTGGAAATATATAATCGGCTCCCTCCATCTAACAGAGTCCACGCTTTCGTCTGCATATTTATTGTCCTCTACAAAGTGTCATAAGTCTTTCTCCAATTTCCTCTTGATCGTTGACTTCTTTCTGTCTTTGCTTCTTCTAAGTTTCTTCAAGATTGATTCTGATTTCAACTTAACTTGTAATAACTTCCATATGATTTGTTTGATGTATTTCATCCTTTCATGTGTATTATATGACTTGTATAATGATAACAATCCTTATATTGTTTGTTCTTCCATAGGTATAGTTCTTCTTGGAACATATTATCTTCTAAGAGATAGATATACAATATATGTACAAAGACTATGCAAACAAGATATGTACAAGAACTAAGAAGAGTATTGTTACCTTGTCTTAGAAGAAGAAGTTTGTTTTATTCTGCTTGGTCTTCTTTGTAGGTTCCTTTTCTTTGGCAACTGATGCTTTGTGTGTCCCTTTCCTTTTCTTTAGCTCGGGACAATGATTCTTGTAGTGACCATACTTTCGATAGTTGAAGCATTGTATTTCTGACATGTCTTTCTCTTGATTTGGCTTCTTCCTTGAACCAAACTTCCTTTTGTTCCTGGAATTCTTGAATCTTGTTGTAAAGGATTGATCATCGTACTCCTTTTGGGGTTTCTCTTTTGCAATGATCCTTGATTCTTCTTGAGCACAACAAGTCAAAAGTTATTCAAATGTAGGATACTCCTTCCTTGTGTTCATGCTTGCGGCAAATGCATCCCATGTCTTGGGAAGACCATTGAGTACTATGTTTACCAATTCTTTCTCTGAAATGATCTCTTCAATAGCTTGTAGTTGATCTCTTAACTGGGAGATTGTCACAAAGTATGATGTTATGTTGTCATCATTATTCATCTTCATGTCACAAGGCTCATTCTTTAGACTCATTACTTGTCCATTGTCTCTGACTGAGAAGAGGTTTGTTAGGGCATCTTACATCTTCTTCGATGAGTCAAGATGGGAGATGTAGGGCATCAAGTGGTCTTTGATGGAGTCCACTATGATACTCATGGCATTGATGTCATTGTCTTTGAACTTCTCCATAAATGCAACGTTCTGTGTTTCCTTCTCTTTTCCTTCTTCAAACTTTGGTTCCACGATCTTTCCTTTCACGATATCTAGCACTTTATTCTTGGCAAGGATGAGTTCAATCCTTGTCTTCCACGCTCTGAAGTTAGAATCTCCATATAACTTTTTTTCTGACTTCATAGAGTAAGTCATGGCTACTTTGACTTGGTCAACCCTGGATTTGACCAAAAACTCGAACTTAACATCTTGGCTTGCTGAGAGTACCAGGAGATGCGCTAGGCTAGGGCGCACTGGTCTATCCGGAAATTTGGTCTATCCCTTCACATAAGGTGCCTTAACGAGAGGTTTAGGGTTTCTGCAACTGCATCTGCTAGTAACCCTAACAACAGTGCTTTGGCGAATGCTCCTGCCAGAAACCCTAGCAACAATTCTTCAACGATCTTAATATCCTTATGGATATGCTTCTTTCCAGTGGTTAGACTGAAAGAGGGAGGTGTGGGCCCATAACATATTAGAATATAATGGATGTGCTCGTTTTACGATCAACAATATCACTATTGTCACCCAACCATAGGTCGAAGCCACCCTCCGAGCACCTTAACCTTGATAGAGAATCATTCTGAAAGCAAACCCTATGCTAGATAGCCAAACAAAGGGTAGCGCACCTTTCCCCATGGATAACGCACCAAACAAGAGCTGATCAGATAGTCAAAACCATAACCAAGAGATAGTCCAAGCCAAAACCAAAACTTGCTAGCTGCAACAGCTGCAACGACAACTCTCCTCCAAACTTGCGCACAAACTGGGCAACTGTAGTGCGTACAAGTGCTTCTCTGCAATTCTGAGAAAGCCTGCCAGAATGAAGACTGACCTCTTCTATTTATACTAATTCTGGCTAACTGCTTGGGCCGACTTCTTATTCTTAATACCTATTTACTCATTATATATTATTTCTCCTGGACTTCTTCTCTTGAAGGCTAATAACCTAATACAAATTATCCTCTTGAGCATATTAAACATTGATACATAGATGATAAGAAATAAGGAATAAACATTGATACATATTAAACAGTGGATCATCATGCAAGGTTTCTCAGCGGTAGATATTTACCTTTGAATGGAGTGAGAACGATACCTAGCCTTAGTTGCAAATGTAATGGTGAGAGAAATGTTGCAACATTGATTGAGATAGTGGTAATAGAGGTATCCATTGTATTGAGATTTCGACCTAGTTACAACAATTTCAATAAAAACATAATTTAATAATTTCATTAAAGTTATGAAAATGAAAATTGATTGAATAATGGTTATAGAAGTTTCCATTGTATTGAGATTTCAACCTTGTCACAACAATTTTAATAAAAACATAATTTCATAATTTCATTAAAGTCATAAAAATGCACTACTAGGCATAGGTTATATAAGGTAATATAAGAGAAATCTTTTATACATTTTGGGATATGATGGAAGGAGGAGGGTTAAAAAAATCAATTAGATGTTCAAATGGCTCTACCCTCTGGATGGGAGAAGCATCTTGACATGAAGGTAAATGTTATTAATTGAATATTTGGAAAAACTCTTCTGGTTTTTATTTCAAGCTCTCATAGGGATGCCCTCCCTTTCTTGAATCTGGCCTGGTAGATTAGATGCATCTAGATGTATGTTTTGTATTATGATTTGAATTGAATTTTTGAATATTCATCTAAGGGGAAGTTTATTTCCATAATTTCAACGCTCCCACAAATGCTGCCAAGGATTCCAATGAATATGTACGTGACATGAACTTTCCTCCACCATTATCCTTGCCATGAACATATTTCAATAATAAAAAGTAGGCAGGTGCAGAAGCCAAGGCGAATAAAGAACAAGTCCGAAAGTCTATGACTCGCACTTGGGGCATGTTTTCATATGCCCTCGAGAGTGAACGAAAGATCCCAAACAACCAACCCATTAAACAAAGCCTTCGACATAATTAAACAGAACACGGGAAATATTTATAAAGCAACTAACCCATACCTTAAAAGTATAATAATAAAAATCCAAAACTATATATTTTTCTATGTAACTTGGTTTAGTACATATGTATATTAAATTAAGCAAAGGAATTAGTTATAATAAATATATATAATTTTTTAAATAAAATTTTAAAATTATAATATATGAATTTATGCTTTAAAAAAATATAAACATATATCCAATTTAAAAAAATAATAATTTTGAAAAAGTAAAGAAAACTATTCATTTTTTTTAGCAAAGTATTTATAACTAATTATTAAAAAATATGATTTTTTTTAAACAAAAATATACTTCCTTTAAAATTTAATAATTTAATAATTAACAAGACAACAATACATGCTATAAAAACACACACATATATTGGAAAAATAAATGTCAAATATAAACAACACTATCTTTCGAAAAACAGATTCTACATCTCATACCAATTAAAAAAAACTATAAAGTAGCCTCCAAAGATATATTATAGTCTTCTTATTAATAAAAAAATATTCTTCTTATAACACATTATAAAGAAAAGATCAATATCTAAAGAATGATTGTTGTTATTTTCTTATATATAATACGAGTGGATTTAAAATGATGAAAATATTGTAAAATTAATATGTAAATTTATTTTATTTTTATAAAATATAAAAAACAATGTTTTTCTTAGTTTTTTTGTAAACAAAATACAAATATTACATTTTTATTTATCACTCACATAAACTTCTTGGGGCTAAATATCCATTGGAATTTGTCATGAAATGATATGGAAAATTCACTTAAAATGAAAAAAATGTAATTAATATTTTAGAAATTCAATGCAATTATAATGAAGAGCATATAGATAGCTAAATAATTGCAATAACATTTTATTTATGAAATGATGTGTAACATTTAACGAAAATGAAATGTAATTAATATTTTCTAATTTTGTGAAAGAAGAAAAACATAATTTTCTATTCTAGTTTAGAATGAATTTCATTTTTGAAGTTCTTGAAGCACATTATAAATATAAAGCATAAAATTATATCATTAATATACATGTCACTTTAATATTTTCCTTTTTCTCCTTCTTTTAAATCTCATGTGACCTTGATGGAGAAGAATCGACATTGTCTACCTGAAACTTAAAAATTCAAAGATCAAGAAGCAAGAGGGTACTAATTCCTTATTAGAGTCAAAAGTGTTTGTTTCATGAAATCACTTCATTCCATAGGAGAGACTCTTAGGATATTTAAACACTTAGGATTTAATTAAGATCAACTTGGTCTAATTTGTATTTAGGTAAACGTGTGTTTCTTTACTGTGCATTAGTACACATATATAGTTATGTAATCTCACGGTCATGATATATTCTAAACATAGAGTGATTTGATGGATCATATTCTCCTTGATCTTAATGGTTATATTGATATGTGGCTTAACACTCGATTGGTCCATGATATCTAATTAAAGACCATGGAGTGTCATTTTTTCATGATCAATTGCAAGAAAATTTCTTGGGAAATATTTTTCTTTTGCAACAATATATTCTCTCAAGTGACCACATGTAACACCCTGTTTCCCCCAGTCTATAAATATAACTTTATTGGCCAGGAACTATGGCAAACTCAAAGTGTGAATGTTTAATTTGGTGGACCTTTGTATAAAGTTCGATGAATGTAAATCATGTTATTTTGATGGATAATGGAAACGTGTTGCATGACTACTGAGAGAGGGGATGTGCTAAGAAAGAGAGACCACGATTGTTAATGAAAAGGTGGTGGAGGGAACCTAGAATGGTTGCGATAACCTCCACCGAACCAGTACCATACTTGAGTTAATGTTGCTCACATCATAATAACCCTCTATCTAGAAATGGATTCCTATCAGGCTGGTAGGTGGGAAGGGCCTCCTCAAGAGTTAATGAGGGATGGGGAAGACTACCCATTAGATGGCTTCCAGACCTGACCACAGATGGGGGGATTCAAGCCACACGCAACCTTGTCGAGGGCAAGAAGGGAAGCATGGTGGACAGGGGGGGTAACCTGCGAAGAGTGCAGAGACGAGAGCAGAAATTCTCGGGTCTGAGGAAGGATTGAAAGAAAAAACAATGAGTTCTAATCACAGGGAATAGAGACAGAGCCAGGAGAAGGAGATTAACCTTCGTCCTCATCTATTCTTGTATTGGGAGAAGGAGAGTAACCTTCGTCCCCAATTTTCGTTGATTTGGAAGTACAAGATTGAGTCTCAGAGAATCATGGCCTAAGCTCAGGGGTGGCCAGTGATAAATCCATTAGGAGTGACTGAGCCTATGGTTGGGTGGAAACAAGCACCCCTCTCAGTAGTCGCATCAAGCCTAGTGGTTCTGATAAGTGTTTTATGCCTTGTATTTTGAATTGAATATCATGGATACATGCTCATGTTTATACACCCATAAATGGTTTATGTATGCTATGATTTCTTGGTAATTTAGATTGGAAATAATGAATGCATGTGTATACTGCCACAGTTGGTTTCTGTATAAAATGAGTAAGTCCGGAGCATGAGTCTGTTCCATTGAGAATCGTCCCATCTGCCTTATTCTCTTGGTGCTCTGGTTAATCCCTCGAAGGCTCCTCCCCCAGGGAATTGCATCTTGCCTCAGAGTCGGAGTAAGCCCCTTGGTATGGCTATCGCTACAGTAAACCCATGAGAATACCCTGCCTCGGTGTTATAGCTCATGAATCAGTGAGTTAGGAAGGCACTTCATTTATGTCAGTAGCCTAGGGACTTTGAAAGGTACCCAAGCCCTTATCCAGAAACCTGACTAAAATTAGGGATAATTGCGCAAGAACCATATGAAGGTTCATGAGATCCAGGCCTGGAAACCCTGTGAAAGAAGGAGTTAGCTCTCGATGGTTTCAGAGTCGTGGGAATTTGAAGCTTCGAGAAATTGAATTTTGTTACCTAAGTTCATAAAGGATAGCGAGTCCAATTATTGAAAGGGAGTATCCTTTCATTTGGTAGACGAACAGGTGAGATCCTTTCGAAAGTATCCCAGGTCTATCAGGACCAATGGATCTAGAGGAGGAGCGCAAGCGTTAATTCCCTGACCCCTTCAGTCTTCACAAGTAGTGATGGAATCGGGTTTGTAGATCCCAGGATCCATCGAGAGCTACCTTGACCATCAATCTTAACCCTTATGTAGGCGGTAGAGTGGACTCGTCAAAGTCTTGAAATCCCTGAAGTAATCAGAACCATCCATCGGAAGGGACACGTGCAGGACGATCAACATTTCACTGACTCACACATCAGAAGAGTCAACGGGTGGAGTTTTAAGGACTCACGAAACGCGAAATCATTCTGGACCATTGGATCTAGAAGGACATGTGGCAAAGATCGATACATTTCGTGAAAATGGGTATCGGGTGATCAGAGGTGGAGACGAGGAAAAACTCGCGAAGTAAGAATTCGCGAAATTATCCGGACTGTCCATGGAGAAAGGATGCGTGGTGGGAGATCGGCATTTCTCTAACTCACGACTCAGGGAAGTCAAAGAATGGAGTTGTTAGAACTCCTAAATCGCAAAACGTGAAGTCCTCGCAAAATCTGGGTCGTTGATTTGTGGGAGGCTCAGAGCCGTTGATCTATAGAGTGGAATAATTTCGGACCTTCGAACTTCAGGATTCCAAGGAGGAGGAGTTGGATGATTTTTCCAACTTCGCGAGTGGAGAAATATCGATTGAATATAGGCCGTTGGATAGAGAGAGACCTGTGAACCATCGATTTAGCTTAGTCACGGTTTCAAAGATTTGGTCATTGGGAAAACGAAAGTGAAGAATTTCCCAAAGTCACGAAGTCAAATCGCCGACTTAATCTGAGTCATTGGTTAGCAGATGTTTTAGAGCCATCAGATCTTTGAGAGTCAGAGATTTGGAAAGGAAGGAAGAATTGTTCATGATTTTCCGAATCACAAAGTCCCAAAAAATATGGGAGTTGGGACCCAATCCTAGAGGAAAGTCACACCGTGATGATAGGTGAGAGGGCTAGTGATTGCTAGGCCCCTAATAAGGTTTCAGGACTTGGAGGAGTTAGAGAAGTTGGGGTGCCTTGCATCGAAATCCCTGAAGTCGCGAAATTCTATGCATCGTTTAGGTTAAGCCTGTGGTCATGGAAATGGTCACGTTAGCAAAGGGAGCTAATGCTCATTAATCCCTTTTGGAACTCAGGAGTTGGAGGTGATAGGGCACCTTGCATCGGAAGTTCTGAAGTCGTGAAATGTGACGCGCCGTTTAAATTAAGCCTATGGTTGCGGGTAGTGGTCACATGGAGGAGGATAAGGGAAGAGCTAGCCTGTGCTAAGCCTCTGTAGGAATTCAGGGAATTCTGTCCCTTGAGAAAAGGCAAAAAATTTATTATGCCCGTTGTGGGTGGGTGAAAAGATGGTATCAGAGCATGGTTATAGTACTTGGCCTGCTTGGGCTCATGGACGAGTCTCTTAAATAACTCTATTTGGGTACTTTCAAAAGAGTGACACCCTACCTTACCTCTTTCTTAAGAGGTCTGATTTAAAAATGTTATTAAGGAAAGGAATGAAACCTTCTACTATGTGTGTACATTAAGAAAATTTTAAAACCGTATATTGTTCATGAACTAATAGACTGTTCGTTAACTATAAGTGTTTTTGGAAACACTTGAACAGTCAGTGAATCACGGGAATACCCCAATACTAAAGGATGATGACGTGCCATGAAGTAGGGGATGGATCCCATAATAGAGATGAGGAATCTGATGAAAGGAGGGCGACGGAAACCTCTCTAGATCTGGTTGAAACTGTAAGAAGCCTCAGGGTTGAGCTACAGAGTTTCAAGGCTGACAATGAGAGACTGATAAAGGAGAAAGAGAAACAAACATAAATTAACATAGTCTTTCTACAAAGCTTATCCGACATACAGAGGCAACTAGAGCACAAATCCATAACCAACCATGCATACCAACGACAGAAGAAGAGAGGTCAGAGTCCACCTGAGATCTGAAAACATGACTCCATAAGTTACCCCACTGAGAGAAGTATCGCGAAGAAGGTCCAACCTAGAGGCAGGGGACACTCATAGGGAGAGTCCTCTGGGAAGGAAGCTGACAACTCTAAAGGGTCTTCTAGTAGTAGGGCCAACTCTCATTCTCAGAATAAAGGAAGGAAACTGAAGTATTCCAAAACCCGTGGTCCTGAAGAGTTCAAGAAATCCAAACCACCCTCTTTTGACAGAGAGATAAAGAAGGGAGAAGAGGCAAAAGCTTGGCTTCTTGGTTTAAAGAAGTATTTCAGAGTCCATGACTACTCCGAAAACTTGAAGGCTCGAATAGCCATCTTCAACCTGAATGGAAGGGATTCCATATGGTGGGAATACCTTAGGAATTTGAAAAGAATCCATGAGAAGGACTTGTCATGGAAACAGTTTGAGAAATATTTCAGGAAGCAGTATCTATCAGTAAAATACATGGATGGGAAAACTAAGGAATTCTATGAACTCCGGTTGGGGCAACTCACCGTAGAGGAATTTGTCAATAAATTCCTTGAACTACCGAGGTATGTACCCTACATAAAAGATGAAAAATAAAAAATGCAGTGGTTCATTAGTGGGTTACCTTAGACCTATCGAGATAGGATTGAGTTCGACGAACCAAGGACCTTAGAAGAAGCTATCTGGAAGGCGAAGTATTGTTATGAATAGTTTGACAGCAAGACAAGACCCCACGAGGATTGGAAGAAAAAGAATAGTTTCGGATTCCAGAAAAAAAGGTTTAACTCCTCAAGATTTAAGAACTATGGAAAAGATTCTAGGGGGAGCCTTCCATATAGAAGTGTATATCAACAAAATTTCCCCTCTCAAAGTGGAAATAAACCTTTTCAGACAGTCCCAACAAAGACCGATAACCTAAAGAAGGAACTCTTAAAATGCTGGGGTTGTGGAGAAAATCATAGATTGAGGGACTGCCCACATAGACAAAAAAACAGTAAGGGGGTCTACAATATCCAAGAATCTACCACTGTCAATGATGTGGCTAGGAGCATGCCACGAATCTATGCAGCCCTGGACAATAATCAAGCCGACCATCAAGCTTCAGTAGTGGAGTTGGAAGGTATGATCGGCAACCATCCAATTTCTATTTTAATTGACCCAGGTTCTAATTTGAGTTATCTAGCCCCTCAAACTGTCGATAAGTGTCAGTTACAACGAACTAGACATGTTAAACCATGGTTGGTACAAATAGTCACTAGGACCAAAAGAAAGGTGGTAGAGGCTATACCATCTTGCTAATTAATCATGAGTGGATTACCCACCCAAGCAACCCTTACATACTTCCCTTGGGATATTATGACTTATTAATTGGTATGGATTGGTTGGCTACTCAAAAATCTAAAATGGACTGTTACCATAAAAATTTAGAATGTGTAAATGGGATGGGAGAAACATGACCCTCCAAGGGATTTAGAAGCTTGTCTTAGTGAGACAAATATCAACCCTTCAAATGAAGAAGTATTGCAGAAAAGGGTGTTCCTTAGATGCAATACAGATATTAGACTCTGTTGAAGATGAAAAACCAAACCTAGAGGACCACCCCATATTAAGAGAATACAAGAATGTATTCCCAGAAGAAGTACCAGGTCTACCTCCGAGAAGGGATATTGACTTCTCAATAGAACTTACACCGGGAGAGGTACCAACATCTAGAACGCCATACAAAATGAGCACGCCAAAGCTCATTGAGCTCAAGCTATAGCTAAAGGAGATGACGGACAAAGGCTACATCCGACCTGGTGTATCTCCATGGGGAGCGCCCGTCCTATTTGTGAAAAAGAAAGATGGCACACTCCGACTGTGCATAGATTACAAACAACTCAATAAGGCAACCATAAAGAACAAGTACCCCTTACCAAGAATCGATGACTTGTTTGACCAATTGGGAGGTGCATCCATATTCTCAAAGATCGAACTAAGATCGGTCTACCATCAAGTCTGGATTAGGGATGAAGATATCCACAAAAAAACCTTCAGGACGAGGTATGGTCACTGCGAATTTGTGGTGGTGCCATTTGGGTTAACCAATGCCCCCACCACTTTTATGTGCTTGATGAATAATGTACTCAACAAATTTCTAGACAAATTTGTATTGGTTTTCATTGATGAAATCCTAATCTACTCCAAGAACAGGGACGAGAACGAAGAACATCTTAGACTCGTACTTCAAGTACTAAGGGAGCATCAACTCTATGCTAAGTTTAGCAAGTGTGATTTCTTTCAGAAGAAAGTCCACTAATTAGGCCATGTCATATCTAAGGAACGTGTGGTAGTAGATCCTGACAAGATCAGATCCATTATGGAATGGCCTACCTTGAAAGATGTATATGATATTAGATCCTTCATGGGATTAGCAGGATACTATAGAAGATTCATAAAATGGTTTTCCAAGATTGGCTGTCCAATCACTACCCTTTAGAAAAAGGGGATTAAATTCATTTGGATGTCAAAATGTGAAGAAATATTTCAGGAACTAAAATACCTCCTGACCCATGCACCTGTGCTAAATATTGCGGACCCGGATGATGATTTCCTTGTGTGTACATATGCTTGCAAGGAAGGACTCAGAGGAGTCCTTATGAAAGAAGGACATGTAATATGTTATACGTCCTGGAAATTAAATGAGCATGAGATCAATTATGTGACCCATGACCTAGAGTTGGTTGCCATAGTACATGCTTTAAAAATGTGGAGACACTACCTCCTGGGTAGAAGATTTGTGCTTATGACAGATCATTGTGGATTGAGACACCTGTTTGATCAACCAAAACTCAATGCTAGGCAAGCGAGGTGGATGGCTCTCCTAAGTGAATTTAATTTTGAAATCAAACATATAAAAGGAAAGGAAAATAGGGTGGTCGATGCCCTTAGCAGAAGTATAAAAATGATTGATCTAGTAGTAGTAAGCACCTGCAAAATGGATGTTAGGGAGAGAATAAAAAAATCATAAGAGACAGATGCATTCTTTAAGACCGTGACTTCATACCTAAGGCAAGAGCCTACAGGGCTGAAGTATGAAGGCTACCAATTGCTCGAGGAAGGGCTATTGAATTACATAAACAGATTGTATATTCCAAACTATGACGACTTGAAGAGGTTCATAACGGATGAACTGCATAAGAGACCATATACTGGTCACCCGAGATATCAAAAGATGATCATGGCTACTAGGAAACAATTCTATTGGCCTGGGTTAAAGAAAGACATAGCTAAGTTCCTAGAATGCCAGCAAGTTAAGGCAGAGAACAACATCCAACAAGATTATTTTAGCCCCTACCGATTCTAGAATGGAATTGGGAAACCATCTCCATGGATTTCATCAATGGATTACCAAAGTCGACCAAGAAAAATGATGCCATCATGGTCGTGGTGGAAAAACTAAGTAATTCTGCCCATTTCATCCGTGTTAAGTCAACTTGCAAGGCAATAGATATTTCCAACATCTTCATGAAGGAGATATTCAGACTGCATGGCATGCCCAAGGAAATTGTATCTGATAGAGATACCAAATTCAATTCAAACTTTTGGAAATCCCTAATGGCCGGTTTCGATACTAAATTGTTGTTCACCACAGCCTATCACCCTCAAACTGATGGACAAATAGAAAGAGTAAACCAAATAGTAGAGGACATGCTAATAATGCATGTAGGGTTCTGCTTCATAGAGCCTTATAAAACCAGAAAAAAAAAGATTTATTTTAAGGAAATGCTATCCTAACATTTCATAACATCATAACCGACATATAACCATTCAACTTAATTAAAATTTACGAATAGATCCTAATTCACTTACAAACAACACCATAACACTGCATATTCCTTATAACACATAAAACAAATACATAAAATACTTTACCTCTTCCTGATGCTAATTCCCCTGTTGATCTGGTTGTCCTTTCCATACTTCCTTGCCTAGCTTGATGCACTGACCAAACCCTGCCCAAACCGACTAACCTCCCAGCCAGCTAGGAACAGCCTGTCCAGCTCCCTAGCTCCAGGATACCGAAAGGAATCCTGGCCCCCATGCCCAAAACCCCCAACAACCCGGTGCCCCTGCAATGACTCACTAAAACTCCCAATATCAAAGCTCCCCACACCAGAAAATATCCAAACAGAAATCCAGTCCCCCTTTCAAAATACTTCCCCCTCCAAAATAATAATCCTCCCCGTAAGACTCCTCCCCGTCATATCCCCTTCACCGACTCTCCTTCCCCTCATTAATTTTCTTATCTCCTCCTTTATTACCTTATCCCCTTCTTTAATATCTTATCCCCTTCATTAATATCGTATCCCCTTCTTTAATGCTTCATTTCCCCCCCGGCATACATAAAGTATTTAATTAAATAAATTAAAATTATTAAGCCCCTTAAATTTATTACCCATGTCATTGAATGTGATATGTAATCAATTAATTAATTAATCAATCAATCAAAAGTTATAAACAATAAATAAATAAATAATATTATTAATACTAATCATTGTTTAATTAAAACCATAATAGGACAATTAATTATCTAATTAATTATACTTAATAATCCCTATGCAACCTTTAACTAGGGTTGTTACATACACCCACCCTTCAGGAAACTTCGTCCCAAAGTTAAGGTATATCATGGTACAAAGGAGAAGAAACATGGTTCACACATTCATAACAATTAACCGACACTATTAGTAAGTAAGCCAAGAAAACTCATACCTACTAGTGTACATGTACAAGAAATGAATGTGTAGCTAGTACATACAAGTCTCGTGAATGTACTAATAATCAATAACTATCATCCTTTAGTAATTTATGTATGCATCCAATCCAATCAACAAGACTATTCTTTTATAAAAGACAATAAACCAATCAAATGTTTGCGAAATCCATTAATTACAATCATCCAATTCAACAATTTTATTTAGACAACTGTGGTTTAGTTACGTAATTATGAATATTCATATATACACATTTTCTTTTTAGAAGGGAAAACATTAAATTCCACCATCAGACAAATCTTCATACTTTCTCAACTATTTATGCTCATCCTTCCTCCCTAACTTACTTCCATCGTCATTCCTATCCTTCCTCTGCTGGACTATCTTGGAGCTTCAACTATATTGACCTAACTCCAAATAGAACCCATAATTGGAAGTGTCACTATCTCGACCAAGCTTCACCAACAGACAACTGACAGTCATCATCACATGTCTTGGGGAGTGTGAGTTAACACCATCCTCCCATGACTTCAGGTTTCGAAGAATACATGGTGGCAAATGTCCCCACTCCACCTAATCATAACTAGGGTCCACACCCTACAATGGAATATATAGTGGCACTGTGTTGCTGGGAGTTTTGTCATCGTTTATTTGGTTTTGGGCAGTCTCATCACCTAAAATCCTACACTGGTCCACATATCATAGCAATGCATCCAAACCAATATAATCTCATATACAAATATTCATACCATAATGTTTCTCGGCTAGTGGTCATGATATTCACTTTCATCATTATCATCCCTTGGCTATCTCATAGCCCATGACCTGCAGATTAGTCTGTAACACAAACTCATACATTTCTATGTATTATCATCATGTAATTGCATACAATCATTATTTCAATTCGGTATCCATGTACCAACATCTTAACATCAAAGTTTTCAAGTTAGAAATAGATCTCATAATATCCCATAATTCCATTTCGACACCCATTCATTACAATTATCATTTACCAAATAGATTGCATCATATCCAATATCATTCTAATAGCATTTATCATTCATAAAATTTTCATTCTCACAATATGTCGCATCATATAAATCATCATCAATAACATTTAAACATTCATAAAATTTACATTCTCACAATATATCGCATCATAACCATCATTATTCAAATACATATAACATTCATAAAGGTTCATACGTCTTAAAAGTTTAAGTGTATCATTCAATAGTTTCTTTGAAAAATAGAAAATAAAAGTATGTAGGCCTCAGGTAATTATGGATGTCTAAGTCAAAAGGTGGTGTTACATACACCCCACCTCCGAGAAACATATTCTCGAGGTGGTAAAAAAAGTAAGGAATAGTCTCATCGTAGTATCTCGGCGTCTTCCCAAGTAGCAGATCCTGGACTATACTTGTCCCATTGGACCTTAACCTTGTCTACCAGACGGTTCCTGAGCTGTCGAACTCTACGATCCAATATGCGTAATGGTTATACCGTGAGATTTCCCACATCCGATACTTGCCATTCCTTCCAATTTAGTTTATGTGATTCATCAACAACATAATGACGTAAAACAGATACATGAAATACATTATGAGTTTTATGCAAGTGGGGTGGCAGTACGAGACGATAGGCAACGGGTCCAATTTTCTCTTGGATTTTGAACGGTCCTATAAATCGAGGTGACAACTTTGTCCCCTTCCTGAACCATATGGTACTCTTATTAGGCTTGATACAAATGAAAACTTGGTCTTCCACTTCATAACTTCGGTCGGTCCTGTGTGCATCTGCATAACTTTTCTGCATATCCTGTGCTTCCTTTAGTCTCTGACTAATATGAATCACTTGTTCCTCCATCTCTTGAATCAATTCTGGCCCAACTATTACTCGGTCTTCTAGTCTATCCCAACTCAATGACGTTCTACATGGCCTTCCATACAGAGCTTCGTAGGGTGGCATTCCGATGGAGCTATGAAAATTGTTATTATAGGCAAACTCTACCAGAGGTAGGTACTTATCCCACTGGGTTTGATTATCCATGACATACATTCTGAGCATGTCTTCCATGACTTGATTTACCCTCTCAGTTTGCCCATCTGTTTCAGAATGATAAGATGTGCTTACGTTCAACTAAGTCCCCAATGCTGACTGCAAACTTGTCCAAAAATAGAATTGAATCTGGAGTCCCTATCTGAAATGATCTTCTTAGGTATCCCGTGCAAACAGATAACCTCGCTTACAAACACACCTACCACATCAGTGACATCGTAAGTGTCTCTAACCGGAATAAAATGAGCACTCTCAGTTAACTTATCCACTAATACAAGAATGGAATTGTGTCTATGATATGTGAGCGGAAACACCACAACAAAATCCATAGATATGACTTCCCACTTGGACATAGGGACATCATGTGGTTGTAGGAGGCCTGTCAAGTGATGGTGGTCAACTTTCACTTGTTGACACTCTAGGCACTTGGTGACAAAATGGACTACATCGCGCTTCATCCCTAGCCAGAAGAAAATCTTCCTCATGTCTAAGTACATCTTCTTCACACCCGAATGTGCATAATAAAGTGCTCTATGGGCTTCCTTAAGTATGATGCTTTGAATATCCCCATCTTCAGGGATGTACATCCTTCCTCGATATCTCAATAGTCCGTCTGCTTCCAGACTATATCCTTCATACTTTGGATCTAACTGCCTCCCTCTCTGGAGGTTTGAAGTAACCTCTAAATACCAACTGTATCCTTGGAGTTGCATCAACACATGTTCCCTTAGATTGACTTTTAAGGGTATCAAGGAGAAGACACGTGGTGTCTTGCTCAAGGAATTTGAGACCACATTTTCTTCCCCTTGATGTATGAAATACCAAAATCATACTCACTCATAAACTCACTCCATCACCTTTGCCTAGAATTCAGATCCCTTTGAGTGAAGAGATGTTTTAAAATTTGATGGTCCGTTTTGAGCTCAAATTTTCACCCCACAAGATAGTGCCTCCAAAGTTTTAGAGATAACATTACTGCTGCCAACTCTAAATCATTATTCGCGTATAGCTCTTCGTTTTTCTTCAACTTCCTTGACACATAAGCTATCACTCCTCCATCCTGCATTAGCACGGCCCCCAACCCATGCTTTGAGGCATCCGTACAGACTATGAAGTCCTTTTCCATATCTGGCACTCGTAGAATTGGCACACTAGTTAGTAACCTCTTAAGCTCAATGAATGCACTATCACATGCTTCTATCCATTCATACATGACCCCCTTGTGTTGCAAAGTTGTGATGGGTTTCACTATTTTTGAGAATCCTTCCACAAATCTCCGATAATAACCTGCTATCCCCATGAAGCTTCTCACCTCATGGGCATTCTTCAGTACTGGCCACTCCATAATGGCCTTTACCTTTTCTGGTTCCACAGAGATTCCTTCGTCGAAAATGATATGACCTAAATAGTGGATCTCTTTCTGAAAGAAGGAACACTTCGACAACTTCCCATACAATTTGTTCTCTCTAAGGTAGGACAACACCACTCGCAAGTGTTCCTTGTGTTCTCTTTCGTTCTTGGAATAGATGAGGATGTCATCTAAAAATACTTGTACAAAATGGTCTAAGTACTTCTGGAATACGCCGTTCATGAGGCTCATGAATACTGTTGGTGCATTGTTCAATCCAAAAGGTACTACGACAAACTCGTAATGTCCAAACCGAGTTCGAAAGGCAGTTTTTGGGATATCGCCTTCCTTAATCCTCAACTGATGATACCCGGATCACAAATCAATCTTTGAGAATACCACTGCTCCTTTCATCTGATCAAAGAGGTCATCTATTCATGGCATCGGGTACCTATTTTTCACTGTAGCACAGTTCAAGTCCCTGTAGTCTATACACAGTCGTAAGGATCCATCCTTCTTCTTTACAAAAATTACTGGTGCACCCCAAGGTGAAACACTGGGCCTTATTAGCCCTAAGTCCGGTAACTCTTTCAACTTCATTTGCAATTCACAAAGTTCTGGCACTGTCATCTGATACAGATTCTTGGAAATTGGTTCTGCACCAGGTTTTAGCTCAATAGTAAAATCAAGCTCCCTCTCAGGAGGTAACCCTGGTAACTCATTCGGAAAAACATCTTTAAATTTTGACAATACCGGGTACTGATCCAATGAGGGTCCCTTCCTTTCATTCACTACTTCCACTACATATAGTCAACACCCTTGTCTCAAGCGTCGCTTAACCTTCTGATGCAGGAGCATCGCCAACTCAGCAAGCGTGGAGCCAACGCATGTGTTTTTAAACACATGACATATAAAGCTTGATAACTCTTTTTGAATTTTCAATTAAGATGAAGCGCCATATCCTTCAATGAAACATTTATGAAGGAG
>ML780961.1:306581-381622 GCA_009831015.1 Picea engelmannii
AGCAAGAAGAGAGAGCAAGCAGAGAATTTGTGAAGAACACCCATGTACAGATGTTTTTGAATTAATAGAAGAGAGTCTTTGATTCAATTTCATGGTTGGTGTTGTTTCTCTGTGTATGTTGTTTATGTGCTCATGAATGTTTGCTTTTGTTATGCATTTTCTTTGAATATGCTGTGTTCGAGATTTCATAGGTTTAATTGAAGTCTGAGAGAGGAGAGAATAAGTCTCAATTGTTTCTCTGTCTGAGCCAGGAGATTCCTGCATAGAGTGCAGTTGAATTCATCCGCATAGAGTGCGTTGATGAGACTCGACAGTTAACCCTTATTCTCATTCACCCAGAAGTTGGTTTGGGCTGGTAGAGTCGTGCAGGAGAAGTGAAGGCTGAACTTGAAGTCTCAGTGGCTAGTCTGAGCAAAGGAAGGCATAGACTACTGTTGTCAGAAGTACACAGAGTCTGAGAGAATCAACACTTTGAGAGTTGTTGAATGTCGAGCACGAGAAGTGTGCGCAAAGTATCTGAGAGAGTCAGAGTGAATAAGCTCAAGGGGGATAGAACCTTTGGGATATCATTGAAAGGGAACGTAGAAAGTTCGGGCCGAGGAAGATTCGAGCAGGAGCTACAAGGATGGACGTCAGGAAACAAGTGCTGAGAAGGAATACTTAGTCGTTCCCAGGAGATCCTCGAGAGGGAGGAATCGACGGTTAGGATTCACCGAGGGAACTAGCGAAACCCCGCCAGTCGTCAGATCGTGCGGAGTTGCGCAGAGTTTAAAACCCAGCGAACAGAGGAGGAGTCATCAGGATTTGGTCCATCGGGATATCAGAGTTTCCGAGGACGTAGAAATCTCGCATGTTGAAATCGCAATCCACGATTTCCCGACGAGTGCTTTGGACCGTCCATCGTCGAGGACACGTGGTAGGAGATCTGAGCAAGTCGGTGTTTGGAGGCATCGAGGTTCTCGGAGTGGAGAAACGCTTGCATAGTGAAATCGCGATCGACGATTTCCTGAAGTAGCCTGAACCATTGATCAGAGGAACACGTGGCGAGAGATCCCGAGGAGTCGGGATTCGGCATTTTGGGATTTCCGGAGTCAAGTGCATTGCGTAGGGTGAAATCGTGATCCACGATTTCCCGATAGCGCTGAGTGGAAGACAGGTGTCAGAGTTTTGAGCCTCACCCTGAGGTGACGACAGGTGGCATCGTATATCGGAGTTCGGGGTTTGGCAAGGTCTGTGACCTTATGGATCAGGAATCGCGAATTCCTGAAATGCGATTTACCGATCACCACGGGAGTGTGGGTCCCAAGGCTTTGCCGTGGACAGAGGATAGGTGGCATCGGAGTTCGGGAATCGGGGATCCGTGAGGTGTGTGACCCATGACATAGTAAGTTCTAATTTCCCGATGGGGAAATATCCGATAAGGATAGAAAAAGGCGCGAAGGGAATATTCATCGGGTTTCGGAGTTTAGTGCGACCCGAGTACAGGACTCGCTACTACGCAAGGTCTGATTTCCCGATACGATAAGGGAGATCATCGAAGGCCATTCTGTGGGTGTGAGAACTTCCAGTAAGGGAGTTGAAGAGAAAATTTAGCTCTTCGGGCCAGTGAAGAAGAAGGTCCTAGTGGAGCAGACGTGTCCTGGGTGGCGCGTGCTGCATCAACTTTATAGTTGAGATAAAGCGTAATGACACTTTTCTCCGTACACCCTAGATCTCTACTGGCCTTCCTTCGTCATCAACACAAAGCACCCTCTTTACCAAATAATCTACCAAAGATCGGTGAGATGCTAACCAATCCATTCCAATGATTAGTTCATACACCCCGAGAGCAGTGATGTATACCTTCAACCTGGTAGTACACACTCCCAGGTCTACTATACAATTATCAACATTAGGTCCTACTGCTTGTTTTTCCCCCGAAGCCATCTCTACTTGTTTAAAGTCATCGTGCTCGTAGGCTGCCAACCCACTCTTTTCTAATGAAGATGGTGAAATGAAACTATCTGTCACACTAGAATCAAATAAAATCATAACATTGATATGATTTAGTGTACCTGATGACTCCACCACCGTGGATTGATGTTCGGCCTGGCGATTATTAACCGCTGCGTAAATCTGGTGGCCGCTACTTGCTATTCCCATCGATGCCTTTCCTTCTCTATGCACGAACCCTGATTGTAACTCTGGGCAGTCACACTGGTAATGGGGTCCTCCGCACCCCCAACAGGTAACACGAGATTGAACCTGCACACTGTTATGTGACTGTCTCTGAAATGAGTTCCTTCCCCTGGAACCCCTGCCCCTACTAGCTATTCCCTGAGATGGTCATGGACATGTCTGCATTGTTGGAAGAACAAGATGCTGCACTCGCTGCCATTGAAATCCCTGCAGTTATTATCCTTGGTGTGACTCTGTTACCATATGGAGGTGGCCTTGAGCCCCCTCCCCTAGGAAATGTCCTAGGGGCCTTCCCCACGAATGCATGATGATGCGGAAAGGTCAGTCTCATACCTCTGGTTAAGTTCATGTGTTCCTCCGCATAATGCGCATTTTCCACAGCTTCTGGTACTGAAGATGGTTTCCACATCCGCACCATAGCTCTTATCTTAGGGTTCAATCCATAAACAAAGCGCTCTGTTTGTCGTTGGTCATTATCCATATACGAAACATATTTGACCAATTCCATAAATCTGATCTCATATTCTTCTACAATTATGTTTCCCTGTACTAAGGCATCAAATTCCCCTACCTATTGTTCTTCATAGTAAGCTGGCAGATATTTCCTTCGGAACCTCTCCTCGAAAAGTTTCCAAGATACTGTGTCTGGGGTAAGATGCAGTTGTCTTTTCAGGTTTCCCCACCAGTTCAAGGCGTTGTCTCTTAGGTGAAAAATTGCTATCTTCACCTTTGAGTTGGACGCATAGTCCCTTAAGGCAAAACACCTTGTCATGTCTTCTAACCAAGCTTCCACGCGTTCACTAGCGTGACCCCCGACAAACTCCAGAATTTTTATCTTCTGTAATTCTCAAGTGATGTCTTCGGGCGGAGGTCCTCCCCCTAAATCCCTTGACGCTTCTGGATTACCCATTCCAGATGGTGGGGGTTCCACCTCGGTCCCTGCTGGTTGTCGCTCCTTTAAAGTCTCATTTATGGCCTCCAACGAGCGCAGTATGAGAGCTTGTTCGGGCGATGGTGGTGGCGGCACTGGCGGTGTTGGCGGTGCCTGCGACGATGCTCCCCTGCCTCGATTCCCTCGAGTCTTAACCATCCTGTATGATTTAACCTGCATCAACCAAATTTGTTAGGGTGAGTTCGAGGACGTTTCAAATTGGTGCTACTTAAACTAGAAAACATGGTTAGGTGTAAGTTTATTTTACTTGTCTGTAAACAGAGATTACTCTCTTTAGGGGATTGGCTAGGTTAGGGATAAAGCGTCTAAGCTTGATTTCCTCACCTAAGAAAACTATTGACTCCCTTGCCCAATAGCTACACTAGCCTTGCACCATACTCGCCAATTCCTCTAGCTTACTTTCCTAGTGTGTACGTCGCTTCCTTTCCACTTGTCCTAGTCTAAGTCCTTTAACTTTTCGCTTACAGCTAATTATCCTTCGATGCTTGATTCGTGGGCTCTCCTTGGTGCATTGTACATATGCATTGAATTGTGTGTCTCTATGGCTACAAGTGTGAGTCTTGAGGATTGTAGAGTGGCTTTCAGGCATTGGAGCTTAGCACTTGGCTTTGACTGGTGGAATGGAATGGAAGGGCTTGGCGATTGGCTCGATGAGTTGTGTGTAAGGTCTCGTGAGATTGACGCTTGGATAATCGGAGATTGTTCGTCAGGGTAGTACTTTGCTACCATTGATAATTAAATTATTTATATGTGAATTTATTTTGTAAAAGTGATATGTGTGGCGCGTTGGTGTTAGTGTTCTTCTTAAGGCTTGGGCTTGGTGGTTGGTCTTGGGTTCAAAACCCATGGACCCTCTAACATTTTAATTAAATTTAATGTAGTTTAACTTTACACTAAATACACAATTAATTTAATTTTTTTTTTTTTAAAAGATAATTAATTACACTAAATTAATTCAAACTAAATTAACCTAAATTGTTTTTACACTAAAATAATAAAAAAAAATTAAACGAACACACACAAAATTTATAAAAAAAATTTAATAAATAAGAGAAGAAAATCAAAATAATTTAAAAACAAGTGTAGGCACGCATGGATTCCATGTGCCTGCCTTGCTTCCTCCAACGCCCCCCACCTACCTAAATCCTAAACTATTCCTTAACCCTACTTCCTATTTTCCTTATTATTTCTTCTGGCGAGGGTTTGGGTTACGCGGTTGGACGCCATGGCCTTCTCTCATGGCTTCTCCTCCTCGTTTGTCAGGTGATGGATTATGGCGTTGGTCGTTGGCGTATATTATGTTTTTTGTTTTTCATTAACTCGTAGACTTGTATTTCCAGGGTTTTTTTTTGTTTTGTGGTTCTAGATTGACAGTTCGACTTGTTTGAATCGACGCTTGTGTTGGCTTGTAGTTTGATATTTGATTTGTCTTAGTGTTAGTGATCAACACTGGTGCGCTGGCTATCCTGAAGTATAGTGCACTCCTCTTCTTGTGACTTGATGTGTGGAGCATATACACTCAGTCTTGACCGACCTTTGTTGTGTTGCAGGTGCTTGGATTTGAGATCAGACCCATGGGTATTTGGCCCAATAATTTGATTTTTTTTTTTTTAATCTATTATATGTATTTTTTTTTTTATCTTTGGATGTGTTGAGAAATATACCCCTCTTCCTCTATGGCTTAGCTTGGCTCATTCATTGTCTCATGGGCTCCTTCCTTTGGTGGCTTGGTCGCGGACCTTGGGCGCATGAACCTGGCGCTAGCTCATGGGCACTTGTGTGCAGTGACGACTTTAGCTTAGTTGGTAGAGCGCAAGGCTCTTAACCTTGTGTAGACTTTGGCGTTTGGAATATTGGCAACATAATATTTGATAGGCCTGTGACGAGCGATGCCATGGCCAGACATCCATTACATTTTAACACCAAATATTGCTCAATTTCTTCTTGAGCTGCATCTACCATTTCCACGTCTCCATCTTCCATATTTATCTCTGCCATTCTCTCTGTTTCTGGCTTTGTAAAGCCCAATAAAATGTGAGCCCAAATAAATAGGTTATGACGCGTTTTGCCCAAGCTACTCACCTTCTTTCTGGTGTAATGGAAGTTGAATACCAAAAATAGTATCTCTAGTGTATTGAAAGTTGAATGCCAAAGAACAAAGAGGACCAATTTTTTCTACACAGGACTGGAAAAAGACATGGCATTTTGTAGTTAGATATGTGATCTGGCTTGTATATTGTGTTAACTTAGGCACTGAAAATTATGATTATTGTGGCCGCCCTGGAGAAACTTATCACCGTTGGTTTAGATTTGCATAATCTGCATGTATTTGGACCTGGTTTGAATCTCTCCTACGTCATGGCCAATTGCTCAAAATAAATATGACGGTGTAGAAGTGAATGTGCCTGCGTTTGGTCTAAAATCGCCTGGAGCCAATCCTCTACACCTTGCTACTACTGGTGGGCATTTGAATTTTTATTTATTTATTATTATATCTATATTTTGTTTTCTTCTAAGGCACTAGGGTTTGTGTATTGCGTCCAAGAATTTCAAAATTTGAATTTTTTTGTTTTGCTTCTGAGTTTCAAGCCATAATTAGGGTTTGTGGATCAATCCCCAACCGAGAACCTCGAAATGGTATGTGAATCGAACCTCAATCCAGAATCTCCAAAGTCTTAAAATGTACTGTACCAAACAGAATTTGAATATTTTTGTTTCGTTTCTAACCAAAAATAATTTTCAAAAACGTTTTAGAATGGGTGTATCACTAGTTCTATTTCATTGAATTGATGCTATGGTTTACTATATATAGCACAATAAATTATAATGGATTATAATTAAAAGAAGTTTAGATCAATATAAGGCTAGATTATAATTTAATGAATCTACCTATTCTTTATGTAAGTAGATTTTCCATGGCGTTGGAAGAATTTCAACGTGATATTGCATTTTACAGTGCATAGATTTTTGTGGGGATATTCATTTCTAGAGGGCTTTCACACTGCATGAAAGTTTGTTTTGAACCCTGGGCTTTGCCAGCCCAAAATAAAAAAAAATCAATCTTTGAAATAAGCATGGGATTTGGTTTGAGCTGTGAGCATTTGCCAACCCAAAATGAAAAGAAAAAAAATAAATTCTCCGAATGCTTGTGATAAATGAATTGTTAGATCGAGGGTGCATCATAATAAGAACTCAAACAATAAAATTATGCAATTATATCCATGTTTTGGCCTAGTAAATGCTTCCTTTACATTTTCAATATGTAAGTCATTTATATTTATATTTGTTTTTAAAGAATTTGTGCTTGGCTTGCAGGTTAGGCGGGGTGGAGCTGGAGCTTGGATTTTCATCAAATTAAAGGTTTCAGGGTTTCACCATAGCTAAACATAAGTGTTTAAATTCTGGGTGGGTAGGTAGGCCCTTGGCTCCAGATTTTGAACCAGGGCTCTGATACCATGTGTAGGGTTCTGCTTCACAGAGCCTTATAAAACCAGGAAAAAAAAGATTTATTTTAAGGAAATGCTATCCTAACATTTCATAACATCATAACCAACATATAACCATTCAGATTAATTAAAATTTACGAATAGATCATAATTCACTTACAAACAACAACATAACACTGCATTCCTTATAATACATAAAACAAATACATAAAATACTTTACCTCTTCCTGATGCTAATTCCCCTGTTGATCTGGTTGTCCTTTCCCTGCTTCCTTACATAGCCTGATGCACTGACCAAACCCTACCCAAACCGACTAACCTCCCAGCCATCTAGGAACAGCCTGTCCGGCTCCCTACCTCCAGGATACCAAAAGGAATCCTGGCCCCCGTGCCCAAAACCCCCAGCAACCCGGTTCCCTTGCAATGGTTCACTAAAACTCCCAATATCAAAACTCCCCACACCAGAAAATATCCAAACATAAATCCAGTCCCCCTTTCAAAATACTTCCCCCCTCCAAAATAATAATCCTCCCCGTCATATCCCCCTTCACTGACTCTCCTCCCCCTCATTAATTTTCTTATCTCTTCCTTTATTGTCTTATCCCCTTCTTTAATATCTTATCCCCTTCATTAATATATTATCCCCTTATTTAATATCTTATCCCCTTCTTTAATGCTTCATTTCCCCCCCTGCATACGTAAAGTATTTAATTAAATAAATTAAAATTATTAAGCCCCTTAAATTTATTACCCATGTCATTGAATGTGATATGTAATCAATTAATTAATTAATTAATCAATCAAAAGTTATAAACAATTAATTAATATTATTAATACTAATCATTGTTTAATTAAAACCATATTAGGAAAATTAATTATCTAATTAATTATACTTAATAATCCATATGGAACCTTTAACTAGGGTTGTTACAATGCGCGTAATGCATCATCCTAAGAAGTGGGAAGACTACCTGCCATTGGTAGAGTTTGCCTACAACAACAGTTATCATGAATCCTTAAAGATGAGCCCCTTTGAAGCCCTCTATGGTAGATAGTGCAAGATCCCAATTAGCTAGAGTAACATAGTGGACATAATTACAATCGGACCCGACATGCTGAAAGAAATGGAACAACAAGTAGTGCAAATAAGGCAAAATCTGAAAATTGCTCAGGACCAACATAAAAGTTACGTTGACAGAAAGAGAACTCCCTGGGAGTTCAAATCCGAAGACCATGTCTATCTAAGAGTTAGACCCCATAATAGTTCCCTAAGTATGGGAGCCTGTGCCAAGTTGGCACCTCGGTATTATGGACCCTTTGAAGTCCTAGATAGAGTGGGACCTGTAGCCTATAGGCTAGCACTTCCTCCCACTGTAAAGGCACATAATGTTTTTCATGTTTCATTATTGAAACAATATGTACATGATGCTAATCATATAATTGACTGGTCTGTGATCTAGGTGGAACCAGAGGGAGAATTCCTTCCAGAACCCTAATGCATACTAGACAGGAAGGAAACATCACTTAGGAATTGAACCATTGCACAGGTCAAGGTACAATGGAAACACTTTGTCCTAGATGATGCTATGTGGGAAATGGAATATGCCATGAGGAAGGCATTTCCAATTTTGTTTACTCCTGTACATACACCCTGTTTCCCCCAGTCTGTAAATATAACTTTATTGTCTAGGAACTATGGCAAACTCAAAGTGTGAATGTTTAATTTGGTGGACCTTTGTATAAAGGTCGATGAAACGAGTTGCATGAATGCTGAGAGAGGGGATGTGCTAAGAAAGAGAGACCACGATTTCTAATGAAAAGGTGGTGGAGGGAACCCATATTGGTTACGATAACCTCCACCGAACCAGTACCATACTAGAGTTAATGTTGCTCAGATTAGAACAACCCTCTTCCTAGAAATGAATTCTTGTCGGGTTGGTAGGTGGGAAGGGCCTCCTCAAGAGTTAATGAGGGATGGGGTAGAATTCCCATCGGATGGCTTCTGGACCTGACCACAGACAGGGGGATTCGAGCCACACACAACCTTGCCGAGGGCAAGAAGGGAAGCATGGTGGACAGGGGGGGTAGCTTGCGAAGAGTGCAAAGACTAGAGAAGAAACTCTCAGGTCCGAGGAAGGATTGAAAAAAGAAATAGTGAGTTATGATCACAGGGAATAGACACAAAGCCATGAGAAGGAGAGTAACCTTCATCCTCATCTATTCCTGTATTGGGAGAAGGAGAGTAACCTTCGTCCCCAACTTTCATTGAGCTGGAAGTACGATATTGAGTCTCATAGCATCATGCCCTAAGCTTGGGGGTGGCCAGTGATAAATCCATTGGGAGTGACTGAACCTATGGTTGGGTGGAAACGATCACCCCTCTCAGTAGTTGCATCATGCCTAGTGGTTCTGATAAGTGTTTTATGCCTTGTATTTTGAATTAAATATCATGGACACATGCTCATCTTTATACACCCATAAATGGTTTATTTATGCTATGATTTCCTGGTAATTTAGATTGGAAATAATGAATGCATGTGTATACTACCACAATTGGTTTCTGTATAAAATGAGTAAGTCTGGAGCATGAGTCCGTTCCATTGAGAATAGTCCCATCTACCTTATTCTCTTCATTCTCTAGTTAATCCCTCGAAGGCACCTCCCCTAGGTAATTTCATCTTGTCTCAGAGTTGGAGTAAGCCCCTTGGTATGGATACCACTACGGTAAACCCATGAGAATACCCTGCCCTGATGTTATAGCTCATAACTCGGTGAGTTAGGAAGGCACTTCATTCAAGTTAGTAGCCTAGGGGCTTTGAAAGGTACCCAAGCCCTTATCCAAAAACTCGACTAAAATTAGGGATAATTGCCCAAGATCCATATGAAGGTTCATGAGATCTGGGCCTGGAAACCTTGTGCAAGAAGGAGTTAGCTCTCGAAGGTGTCAGAGTCGTGGGAGTTTTAAGCTCTGAGAAATTGAATTTCGTTACCTAAGTTCATAAAGGATAGCGAGTCCAATTATCGAAAGGGAGTATCCTTTTGTTTGGTAGATGAACAGGAGAGATCCTTTCGGAAGTATCCCAGTTCTGTCAGGACCAATGGATCTAGAGGAGGAGCACATGCGTTAATGCCCTGACCCCTTCAATCTTTGCAAATAGAGATGGAATCAGGTCCTTAGATCCCAGGATCCATCGAGAGATACCTTGACCATCGATCTTAACCCTTATGTAGTTGGGAGAGTGGACTTGTCAAAGTCCTAAAAACCCCGAAGTAATCGGAACTATCCATCGAAAGGGACAAGTGGAGGGCAATCAACATTTCGCTGAATCCCACATCAGAAGAGTCAACGGGCGGAGTTTTAAGGACTTGTGAAATGCGAAATCATTTTGGATCATTGGATTCAGAAGGACACATGGCAAAGATCCATACATTTCGTGAAAACGTGTATCGAGAGATCAAAGGTGGAGATGAGGAAAAAATCGCTAGGTAAGAATTTGGGAAATCATACGGACCATCCATTGAGAAAGGACATGTGGCGGGAGATCAGCATTTGGCTGACTCGCGACTCAGGGAATTCAAAGGATGGAATTGTTAGAACTCCCGAATCGTGAAACACGAAGTCCCGACAAAATCTGTGCCGTTGATTTGTGGGAGGCTCAGAGTCGTTGATTTGTAGAGTGGAAGAATTTTGGACGTTCGGACTTCAAGATTCCAAGGAGGAGGAGTTGGACGAGTTTTCCAACTTCGCGAGTGGTGAAATCCCGATTGAATCTAGGATGTTGGATAGAGAGAGACCTGTGAACCATCGATTTAGCTTGGTCACGATTTCAGAGATTTGGTCATCGGGAAAATGGAAGTGAAGACTTTCCCAAAGTCATGAAGGCAAATCGCCGACTTAATCTAGGCCATTGGTTAGCCAGAGATTTGGAAAGGAAGGAAGAATTGTTCATGATTTTCTAAATTACGAAGTCCTGAAAAATATGGGAGATGGGACCCAGTCCTAGAGGAAGTTCACACCGTGATCATAGGTGAGAGGGATACCGCTTGCTAGGCCCCTAATCAGGTTTTGGGACTTGGAGGAGATGGATAAGTTGGGACGCCTTGCATCGAAATCCCGAAAGTTGTGAAATGTGACACGCCATTTAGGTTAATCCTGTGGTCATGGAAATGGTCATGTGAGTGGAGGGAGCTAACGATCATTCAGCCCTTTCCGAACTCGGGAGTTGGAGGAGATTGGGTGCCTTGCATCAAAATATCCGAATTCACGAAACGCGATGCACAATTTAAATTAAGCCTATGGTCGCGGGTAGTGGTCACATGGAGGAGGATAAGAGAAGAGATAGCCTACGCTAGGCCCCTGTAGGAATTCGGGGAATTCTGTCCCTTGAGAAAAGGAAAAAAAATTATTATGTCCGTCGTGGGTGGGTGACACCACATTGGTTCAGGCCATGGAATTTTTCCCTCTTCAAGAGTTTTAACCATGTAAAATAATATGTGTATTCATATAGATCTAGTTATGTGAGTATTTACTGAAGCTGTTTGTCTTATGTGGGAATGCCATGTTTTTTCAAACATGGTAACATAACCCATTTGAAGACCCACTCCCATTGTTGATCGATATCTTTAACCCTTGTTGTCACATTTCTAGGTTATGCTATTCATGTGCATTTCTAGGTGGAGTGAACTACTCCATTGTGTATGGATTGTTTCTTTTAGTTGAAAATGCTTTTCATTTCACTTAAAAAAGTTTTCATTTGCCCAAAGTATGTCCATTTTTGTCAGATCCATAGGTATAAAATCGAAATATACCATTTATAAAAAAATATCTATAGAGTTAATATTTCGGTTTTCTATGTTTTATTCCCATTTGCCCACTCTTTCTGGTCTATGTATGCTCTTTGTCATGCGCTTTGTGTGGTATTGGCAAGTAAAAAGCATAGAGAAAAGTGTTGTTTCCTGCATATTCTCTTTTCTCTATGCTTTATGGGAGCTCAACAAATTAAAAATAGAGAGAAAACTAAATGATATCTAACCTCATTATTGTTGAGATTTGAAAATTGTTTTTTCAGAATTTTGTTTGTTTTTGTGTGCAACCATGTTGAAGTTTTTGTAGAAATAAACAATGGTTTTTTGGATAAGCATGTTTTATAGACTTAATTTCCACCCTACATGGAAGAGAGGAATGCAACATAAGATGAAATACAAGACACAAATCTAGCTCAAGATTTAAGTCATTTTTTGCAGGACGTTGTTGGTCATTCATGGAAAACAAGCAACTTGTCGTGATTCAGATACAGTGCAACCCATGAAAACCTCTATAACCTTATAGAATCATAGAGTTTCAAAGAAACAAGTGAGGGATGAGTTTGTTATTTTTGGCATGAGCCTTGGAACTCACATCATTCGAGTCTCCAATAGTCTCTATAAGATTTGGAAGCTCTCCCAAGCCTCTTTCGAGAATTTATATGAAGAAGGAAAATCTTGAGCATGAGGATGAGGAATGATTTACAGATATATGCTACCAAACTTTAAAGGTGCTTCTCCATCTACATTGTTTTTAGTCAAGTTTCCTATCTTTGTTGAGGAGGAGTAAGGAGAAAGGAGCATGGGGAAAAGAGGAGTGCATCTACATGAATAGGTAACTGTATTGATGTACCTTTCTCATTTAAATTAATAGATCATTGGTTTTTACCTATGAGTATTTGTATTTCATGATTGAATGTTTAGATATGATTTATTATTTCATAGATCAGGTTAGACCCAAGCTAGATCTAAGATTCTAACACTAGGAAGAGAAGTATAATGGTATTTTTTTGACACACATGTGTGCAAGAAGTAGGTTGTAGGAGTTGGAGATGGAACTTCCAGACTACAACAACAAGGACATATGAAGGAAAAAATTTAGGACAAAGTATGGAATTCTTCCATTTCCTTCTGTAAATGTGAAACTGTTTGCTTGTGTCTAAGGAAAGCCATAGAATTCTACCCCACTATCTATCTAGGATCAATAGGAAGATCCTAGGGAGATCTTGTCAATCTGTTGGTGAGATTTTTTCCGTAATAGAACTAGCACCTCCACTGGGGAAGAATCCTTGATTCTTCTCTAGTTTAGAACCCTTTCATGTTATCCTCTATTTTGATTGGTTGTTTTCTTCCCTTGTACACCCTCAAAGTTTAGATCCCTTAGATCTAACAGATCTGAGTCGTATCTCTCTTTTTTCAAAAAATGTTTAGGGTGTCACTTGTTGCACTAGTGGTGATAGGAAACTAGTTGCATGTTGCAGGTCATATGATCTGTGACACCCCCTGTAAACTCGGAAAATTGCAAAGTTTCCATATTTCTTTCGTCAGATCTAATTTTTATAGTGTCTGGGATATGTGATTAATATATAACTTTGGATCTTCTCTTTGATTGAGTCCCTTTTTCACACCTTTTGTCTTAAATTTCGGTTTGAAGTGCATTTTTGTGGCTTAATTGGATTGGTTGTTTACACTTGTTTGTTGTCTAGTGATCCATTGAAGCTGGGTAGTGAAACCAATAGGTCTGGTAGTGTCCTATATCAATTGCATTTGGTTTGTTTTCCCTCTTATGGTTTGTGTGCATTATTAGATCTTCCTTCATAATGTGTTTTGAGTTGAGATGCTTGTAGAGACATTTGGGGTATGTTTTTCAACATCATTACCAATTTTCTACAACCCTTGCTTGTTGATTTGTTGGTTTTCCATTTGAAGATTGTTTTCTTGTTTAGATTAAGAAACTTTAGCATAATATTTGGAAAAATAAATAAAAATAAATATTTGCATGGATACAAGCTTTAGAAGCATTAAAGACAAAGTTCATTGGTGAAGTGTTTGGTGAGATCTTGTTAAACATTTGTTGTTGATTTTCCTTGCATGGTTGTTTGGTGCTTGTGGGGTTGAATTATCTAATTTGCAAAGAAAAAGGTTTCATTCCCTCCCATAGCTAGAATTCATTGAATTGAATGAATTGTTTTGGCATTTTTTCATTGCTTTGGTTGGGTCAAGAGTCACAACATCACTAAAGTTTCATCCATTCTACCTTTGAAATAAAAACAACCATAAGAAAATAATTCATAAATCAAAATCAATTAGAATATTTTCTTTGTTAGCAAACAAATAGTAGATAGGCATAGGGCCTTGGAATAGGATTGGAGACTGAACTCTCCAAGGCCACCAAATTGAAACCTATAAATCATTAAAGAGTGTACACCCCATTCTTGCAACTAGTGTGTTGAGAAGATCCTCTAACACATGAGTCAAGCATGAGGTCGCATCAGGCTAAGTAGGGAGATTACCCCTTTCTGTTTATTTTGGTGTTTGTAGTATCACTTCGATTACTACATATACAAGGGTTTCGTTGGTTTCATGCCTCTATGTCAGGTAACACCTTAGAATCTTAGGGATTAGTTACCCTTCCGTTACATGTAATCGAACTTGTGGTTCTGTTACACGTCAAAATTGCTCAGCTGGATAAGTGTCGCGTGTCCCTCTCAATCGTCGTAAGTGTCGCATCTGCCCTACAACTTTCGCAAGTGTCGCAAGTTGGTCACTAGTGTCGCAAATGATGCTCAGACATACTGCCATGTCGATGACACTAAGGAGGCACTTATAACATCTCACATGACTAATTTGAAGGAGGAGAACTGGTTTACTAGAGTCAAATAACTCTTGACACTTGAAAGGAACCCTGAAACAAAGGTTTTGTGGGGGAGCACTCCCCTACTTCAGCCCCAGAAGCGCTGACGCTCCCCTATAAGGCTTCATGGAGCATTATAACGCTCCCCATCCCCCTTTGAAGGAGCGCTACTCATATTCAAAGAGCCGGCGCTCCCCCAAGGCTTACCAGGGAGCGCTACAACACTCTGATGCCCCTTCTAAGGCAGCGCTGCCTAATCTGAGGCAGTAGTTGGCCTGTTGAGGAGAATAAGGGGAGGATCTTTCGAGATTAGAAGGCAGTTGTGCTCGAATTCTTGGTTTCTTCAAGAGATCCCTGATCTAAGGAGAAGGTTCCCAACTTGTTCTAAATATAACTCACGAGGTTAAGCTCCTCTTAACCTATATAAACAGGCTCTATGATGGTGGAAAAGGAGGAAGAACTGAAGTCATGAAACTTATGATCTTGGAGGAAACTTACAGCCAGCCAAAGGAGAGTGATCAGTGAAGTTGTTGTTATCCAGGTTGTGGAGATTTCAGGCAAGGGTTAGACGAAGAGGACTTGACTAAGCTGTCGCATTCGCATCTACGATTGTAAGTATTGTTGTCGTTATTCTCATCAATATGACACACTTGGCCTGTTTCTTTCTAGTTTGTGTTTGATGTCACACGAACTTATCATTTATTGATAGATCTGTTTTCAAGCTAATATCAATAGAGTAGGAAGCGGTTGTATCTTGTTTTTTCCACAGGATCCAGCGAGGAGCAAAGGATCGAAGCGCAACCAGGAGCGTGCAGGGACAAACGTCGACAAAAGGTACCCTTGTCATCCTTCCTTCTCATGTGTTAGTTTAGATGGATTTGAAAGGAAGTCAGTGTCCATGTTAAGCATTTTCTATCTAGAGTTAAGGTCAAGCTCTAGAGGTGATCTACATGTCTGCAGGGAGATTTTCCTACAACAGAAACTGGCGACTCCACTGGGGAGATAGCCTCAAATCGAAACCTCTTGTTTGGATTTTTATCCACATTGAACTTGTTCTATCCCTTGATTGTTTCAGGCCTGGTTCACTCCTCTTTGATTAGTTTCATGAGCTGATTGGCTCCTTAACTCATCACACTCATCACACTTGTCAAGTTTGAATCCCAATTTTTGGAATTTTTTGACATTTCTCGGGCTTTTAGACCCTGGCGCCCCTGTCCTAGTGTTAACAGAGCGCCAACACTCCCCCATACCTCTACACAGAGCGATATAATGCTCCTTTCCCTTGGTAACAGAGCGCCAGCCTCTTTTTGGCCCAAAAAACCCTCTAGAACTGCCTTTTTTAGGGTTTGCCTCTGTGTCTCTTTTGCTGAGTGATATAGTGAGTCAATTTTTTCTTCCCTTTCAGTCTTGACATCTGTCTTTTTGAAGAATAAACACCTTGTTAATTGGATCTTGTAGCCTTCTTCACTATTTTTAGTGAGTTTTTCCCTGTTGAATGAAGTTTGAAACCTATGCATTGTTCTTCTCTCCTCATCAGCTGAGTAAAAAACCCTGGTGAAGGTCATCGAAGGCCTACAGATCTCTTCATCCCGACTTCAGTCAAGGTTATTGTTCTTCAACTTTTTCTTTTGGGTGTGAAGTTTGCTTTTCCTTTCTTTGATTGTTTCTTTTCTTTCGCTTTTCGTTTCAATTGCTACGAAGGGTGTATTGTTTGTGTGACTTTTGCTTGTGCTAGTTTGGTTTTCATTCATACAAGAAAGATAATTAGCAAAACAAGCATTGTGTTGTATTGATCATCATCCATACGCAAACAATAAAAGATATCTTCATGATTTATTGTGCATATTAGAAGGCATTTAAAAGTTTTTTCATTACATCAGGATTTGATTGAGAAAAGAATCATTTGAGGGCATTCTTTATTTGTGCTTGTTAGTGAAAAGAACTCTCTCTCTCCCTTATCTAGATGTTCATCGAAAGGAAATGACTTCTTGTCATATGTTGATGCATTCTTTGGGTCTGAGTCATAATTCCATTTGTTTCACTTCCGTGCACCCCTTTGCGTAAAGAACAACCATAAAAATCAACGCTAATTAAAAGTTATCTAGAACTTTTTTTCTTCTAGGATCCTCCACCAGCAGTAGACTAGGCTTAGTACTTTGGATTAGGGTTGTGAGCATAACTCTCCAAAGTTTCTAAAACAAACAATAGCATCCTAAGTTAGGGAGAGTAAACCCAGTTATCGTATAAGTCTACCTGGGATCCCCCTCTCACACAGGGGTTACGCACGTGGTCACATTCAGGTAAGCTACGGGGACTAACCCTCCGTGGTTTGACTGATTGTGGTGGTCGGATCATATTATGGGGGTCACTTTGAGGTAAATCCACAATTACTACGTGAAATCCTTTTAGTTGATTTCGGGCTTGATACCCTGCCCGTACGTTCGGATCAGACTGTCGACTGTTCTCGCCCAGGGGCTGATTGCAAATTGGTAACCTTAGTGGCCATAATCTTTAGGGTCTTACATAAGGTGACGGTGACAGGAGGTCTCACTGTACCTGAAGCAGACATTGGTCAAACTCATTCAGGATCCTTGGAGGGTAAATCCACAATTACTGCGTGGAAGCTTGCATCAAGGTGTAAGTCTGTTAAGCAGGTCACCATTGTAACTGTTCCACCCTATCCCCGCCCCTTCTGGACTTGATCACGCGATGTTGGGTTTCATCACCAACTAGTACGGTCATCAAAAGAAGGTCCTGTTTGCTTGGTTGTGATTCTTAGATTTTTTCTAGCGTGTGTTGATTATTTTCGTTAGTTGGCCATAGATTTCTTTCACTGACTCTTCTCTGCCAACATCGACCCTCCACGCTGCTCGCGGAGGTTATAGGGACTTCCTCCAGAGAATATGGAAGGAAACACCCCTTTACCCCCTCATTCTACGGAAGAATCCCCTCAACAGAGCGAGGTTCATAATACTACAACTTCTCAGGAAGAAGTTCCCATCCCTTTGGAGAATTTTTGAATTGTCTCAGAATCTCCGGAAGCTTATCACATTCTGGAGGGATATGAACAACAAATCCTCCACCTGAATTCCGCTGGAGAATTTGTTGTCGTCAATCCTTCTGACATTCCGGCCGGGTCTTCTCAGAACCCTTTAGCCAGTTGCCCTTTTTGGACTGCGGACGTTGTTCGGAGCCCACCACGCTTGGTGCGAGATATTTATGGAACAGGAGAAGGTGTCGACGCATCTTTTTCCTATACTGTACCCCCAAATCATTTCACCGGTACTACCACTTTTACAGCCACACCAATGGTTGGTCCGAACATACCGTACATTGGCCCAAGGCCTACAATTCCCCTCCAGACAACCCATTTGACAATGGCCCCACACATCCCGACTATCTCTGCCGGTAATGCGGTAGTTAATCAAGCCCCGATTGCCACACCTGTAACACCAAGACCTACACTCCCTTGTGGATTTAGGGCATTGAATGCTTCCACTACCACCACTGCCCAAAGCACTACTCAAATTTTACCGGGAAGTTCCATACCTATCCAACAACCCGGATGGACTGGCCTTGGTGGTCCTAACCCGATCGGAAACACTGGTCAGTCATTGGCATCTAGCTTTCAGATCCCGAGAACTCTACCTCAAACTGGGGGGCATCCTCCCTCCGGAGGACAAATTCCATTCGGAGGGAAATCTAATGCTAGGGGGCACCCTCCCACCGGAGGATAAATTCTATTCAGAGGGAACCCTAATGCCGGGGGGCATCCTCCCACTGGAGGAAAAAATCCATTCGGGGGGCACCCTCATGCTAGGGGGCAACCTCAAATCAGAGTCCACCATCAACCACAAGGAAAAAATGTGTCTGTCGCACCCAATCCATGGAGCGTCCCTTTTCAAGGAAATCTGCATGCCTCCATAGGACAAAATGTTCAGACTCCGCAGCAACCCCCTTATGGACAAATTCCAAACCCACCCTATAATCCATAAAACCCATCCGGTTATCCTCCGCTCCCAAATACTTCGCAAAACATCTCAAATCCTATGTACCTTGGTCAAAACCAACCTCACATGAGAGGGCCCATGAGTTATAATTATCCACATAACCTAGTATTGGGCCCCACTGGTGTCCCTTTGCCACACCAACATTACCCATAGGTTAACCGACAACTACCTTTTCTAGCCACCCTGGACCTTCCAGACTTGTCTCGGTTAAAGAATGATCCCATTTATCATTCTCCGGTTTGGCCAGCCATTCCAGCTAAACTTCCTTCTGATATCCCAAAATTCGACGGTAAGCCTGGAGAAGACCCAAACAATCACGTGATGACCTTCCATTTGTGGTGTTCATCCAACTCCCTCATGGATGATTCGATTCGTTTGCGCCTTTTCCAACGAACGCTCACAGGTTCCACAGCGAAATGGTATATTGAATTACCACACGTATCCTTTCACGACTTCAACTCCCTTGCCATGTCCTTCCTCACACACTTTCAACTACCCATTCAATACGAGACGGGTACTAAACTATTAACCTCTCTTTGTCAGACAACTTCCATACATATCTCCGATCATATCCATGAATGGAGACGACGACGAAGGCTAATCAAAGCGGTCATTCCTGACCAATTGTTAGCGGAATGGTTCACGAAATCGCTATTACCCCAGATTTCTCGTGATGTCGCCATGGGTGGCGTAGTCACTGAGGAATAAGTCATCGCCCGAGCTTAGTACTTGGACTTAGTCTATTAACAATCTGGTACTCTATACGAGTTGATACCAAACGCTACCCGTGCCACCAATGATCCATCCAAACCATCGACTGCTTCGCATGCGGATGGAGTTATTGGCTCCGTCAAGACTCAATCTACTGCTCAGTCTACTGGAACAATCCAGTGGCTCACTTCCATGGTTGCTCCCAGTTCGACTGCACCCTCTTCTACCCCACCTCAAACTCAGGTCTCTGATGTGAATGCGGTCCAATCAACCCCTTCACAACAACTCGGGGGCAAGAAGAAAGCGAGAAACAAACCAAAGAAGAAGAACAACAATGAGCAACCCAAGACCCAACCACAAACCCCTACTACCGGAAAACAACCACAACGAAAACCGAAATTCCCATGTCTCATTTGTGGTGACGATCACTACACTCGAGACTGCCCACATCGTGATGAAGTGGCCAAACATTTCAAGGGAAATTCACAACCCGCTGTGCTCACTCAGCCTTTTCCGCAGCAACAATCTTTGGTTGCACAAACCCCCACGCCGGGGGGAAGTTCCAGCCAAACCCACGATGAGGCCTCGACAAGTGCCCACATTTACATGTTTAACGGAGTTAATCTAACAACTCGTTCTGTGACATATGACACGCCAGTTAAACCTGACAAGCCGAAGATCGCTAACGGTTCTCCATCAGACCCGTTACCATCCTCCACTAATCCTCCATCTGTTATCCCTCCATCCGGGCCAATTCAGATTGAGAAACCTTCTTTTGAGTCCATCTTACACCCTCCTAAGAGAACCATCCGGAAATCCACTTTCAATCCTAATTCACGGGCTGCCCAAAATTACAATATTGTAGAATATTTGGCCCAAGCCCCATGTGCCATGTCCACATTGGAAGTTCTACAACACTGTCCTAACCAACACAGGACGCTCTTAGCTACTATTGTCGCTTTCGATCCTGAGTCCTCAAACTACCTCACGTTTAATCTGGACGATCATCAACCGCGACTCTCCCACCATCTAGCTTTCCAAATCGATGTGGTTGTTCACAATCAACAAATCCACCGGACTATCCTAGATGAGGGAGCCTCCACCTATGCCATGTCTCTAGCCTGTTGGAAAGGTTTGAAATCACCTTCCCTTAACAAATCTGCTACCATGTTACGTGCCTTTGACGGACGAGGTTTTCATCCTCACGGATTATTACAATCCTTAGCCATTCAGTTGGGTGGAAAAACTGTTACTGTTGACGTCGAGGTGGTCGATGCCCCCCTCGATTACAACCTACTACTTGGAAGAAGTTGGTTCTACGCGATGACTGTCATTGCCTCGTCGGTGTTTCGATGTGTACAATTCCCCCATCAAGGCAAAATTGTTACCATTGATCAACTCGATTTCTTCACACCCGATGCTCGCATCCCTGCTACCAACAACATTCCCTTTCTGGGAGACCACCCAGTTACGTATGAAAGCATTGGTGTTGGATTATTGAAAGATTCTAGCCTCATGGGTACCTTCCCTACACCACTTCCACCTACCGCACATCATATTGCCACCGTCAATATGATTTCGACTATGCCCTATCAATCCTTGGAATCATCAGACCCTTGGGTTGTGCCTAGTCCTTTGGAATTCGATGTGCTCGGAGACACAATGCCACTGAGCCCAGCTGAGGCCGCATATGTAGCTATTCAATCTTCTTCTCCCTCTTCAAACACTTCACATTCATTGGCACCCGATACTTATTCGGTGCCCTCTTGGTTACATTCCCTATCGTCTGTCGTCGATTACATTTCCCATATTTTTCCTTCGGACGAATCTATCATGGAAATGCTTAGCATTGACGATCTTCCCTTGGATGACAACCACCATCGATCCTCTTTTCTTCCACCTTTGGAAGAAATCCAAGACATACGATTTTTCTTCCCCCCCGATGTTACCGAAGCTCCGCAATCTCCTATCCTCACGATAGATACTCTCTCTGAGGGGAACATGGGTAACATCTCTACTACGGTCATGATTGACATTTCAATCAAAGAACGTATCATGGAAAACATCAACCTTGGTGCTAATTGCACACCCGATGAAGTGGTCTCTTACACCGCTTTATTCAAGGAATTCCACAATGTCTTCGCATGGAGTTACAAAGAAATGCCAGGGATCGATCCTTCGATCGTCGTACACGAAATCAAAACCTACCCTGACGCGAAACCGGTTCGGCAAAAGCTTCGCCCGGTTCATCCCAAGAAATTCACATCTATAAAGGCAGAAGTTGAAAAACTTCTGAAATCTGGCTTAATATATCCCGTCCCTTTAACTGAATGGGTCTCCAACCTCGTTCCGGTTGCTAAGAAACAAGGGACCATCCGTGTTTTCATTGACTATCGATACCTCAACAAATCTTGTCCTAAGGACAACTACCCTACGCCCTTCATCGACCAAATCATCGATAACTGCACGGGGAGTGTAATTTTTTCTTTCATGGATGGATTTTCTGGATATAACCAGATTGAAATCTTTCCTACAGATCAACACAATACAACCTTCATCTACCCTTGGGGAACTTTCGCCTACCGAAAGCTAACTTTTGGCCTTAAAAATGCTGGAGCCACTTTCCAGCGAGCCATGTCGTACACTTTTCACGACATCAAACATATTGCAGAACCATACCTTGATGATCTACCTGCAAATTCGTTAAATCGATCTAACCACATTGATCACTTACGCGCAATTCTTCTGCGATGTAGGTTCTACCGTATTCGTCTAAACCCACACAAATGCATTTTTGCTGTCGAATCCGGTCGCCTCCTCGGTTTCATTGTCTCCAAATATGGGATCAGGGTGGACCCCTTAAAGATCAAGGCCATCTTAGCCTTACCCCCACCCACCAATTTAACCCAACTCCAAAGTTTGCAAGGCAAAGCAAACTTTCTTCGTCGTTTCATCTGCAATTATGCCGAGATCACTAAAGGATTTATGCGGTTACTACAAAAGAACGTCCCTTTCATCTGGGATGACGCAGCTCGACGGTCATTCAACGCTCTCAAGCACGCTCTAACCCATGCACCTTTGTTACACCCCCCTGAATATACAAAGGATTATATCCTTTACTTGGCCGCTTCTACTTCCACCATCGCAATGGTGTTAGTCCAAGAAGACTCCAATGACGAAGAACATGTGATTTACTATCTGAGCAAGAGTTTATCTAGACCCGAACTCAGATATTCACATGTTGAGAAACTGGCTCTGGCAACCGTCATCGCTGTCCAAAGGTTCCGCCACTACATCTTATTACGCACCACCACGGTAATCGTAGAATCTAACCCCATGTACCACGTCCTGACACGTCAAGTACTTGGGGGAAAATATTTGAAATGGATTGTTATTCTTCAAGAATTCGATCTTGAGTTTACGAAGGCGAAAGCCAAAAAATCCCTGGTGTTTGCCGAGCTCATCTGTGCTCTCCCTCATGCCGATGAAAACATCGAACCTAGAGATTCTCTCCCCGATGAATCTCTCTTCCTCATCAGCACCTCTGATCCTTGGTATGGAGACATTCTCCTTTACCTTCAAACACAACGTTTTCAGCCCAACATCTCTCGCGAAGAGCGTCGACGCATTCGTCACCACTCTCGTCATTAACTCATCCTCAGCGACACTTTATATCGCCATGGTATCGACACCATCCTTCGGCGATGTTTGACTCACGAGGAGGCTGAATGTGTTTTGAATGATTGTCACCTTGGCGCCTGTGGCGGTCACCTTTCCGAGATGGCCACAACCCAAAAAATCCTACGTGCCGGCTACTTTTGGCCATCGATTTTCAAAGATTGTATCGAGGCTGTCAAGAAATGCCCACCCTGCCAAATCTATAACAAGAAGGCACACACCCACCCTATGCCGCTGCACCCTATTATCACCATCGACCCCTTTGCAAAATGGGGCATCGATTTCATGCAATGTAAGCCTACCTCAGCCGGGGGGCACGGTTACATCATCGTCGTCGTCGATTACTTCACCAAATGGGTTGAGGCTATGCCTACCTTCCTGAATGATGGTCGTACGACAACTCTATTCCTTTTCAACCACATCATAACTCGTTTTGGTGTACCACGTGCCATTGTCACCGATCACGGTGCACACATCAAAAACCAGATGATGAGCGAGTTACATGTCAAATTGGGTTTTCTCCATGAAAAATCATCCCCTTACTACCCTCAGTCGAACAGACAAGTTGAAGCTATCAACAAAGTCCTAAAAACCATGATCCAACGCATGGTAGGAGAAAACAAAACATCATGGCATTTACAACTGTTCTCTGCTCTTTGGGCCTATCGCACCTCTGTGAAAACTTCAACTGGATTCACTCCTTTCCAGTTGGTCTATGGCATTGAAGTTGTCCTATCGATCGAGTGCGAGATTCCATCACTCAAACTGAAAGTAGAACTCCTTCCTCATACTTCCACCGAAGAAGAACAATTTTTGTATCTATCCAAACTGGACGAAACACGTCACGATGCTGCTCTCGCCAATGAAGCACATAAAAAACGAATCAAAAGTCAATATGACAAATCCGTCCACCCTCAGACTTTCGTGGAAGGAGACTTAGTCCTTGTTTACGACCAAGCTCACGATAAATTGGGGACAGGAAAGTTAGAACCCATGTGGCACGGTCCCTACATCGTGAAGCGTGTCCTACATAAAGGTGCCTACGAATTAGTTGATCATGAAGGAATCTCCCTAGGAGAGCCCCGAAACGGGCTTTACCTTAAGAAGTACTATGCCTAGATCACCTAGCATTTTTACTTTGTACATTATTGTATTTAGTTTTGGTGTGTCTATTTCTTTCGCGTGCTCGAGTCTTTACCGTTGCCACTCATGACTGTGCCTGTGTTTTCATGCGCAGATGACGTCTTCCTTTCCTATCTTTTTTGGGTTCGTGGATGGCGCTGGCCGACATACCCGTAACATTGCTTCAACAACTTGGGTTATTTACCAATTTGACTAGGTGGTGAGTTTGGGAGGCATTTGTTTAGGACCATCAACCAACAATATGGAAGAATATCACGCTGTCATCGGATTGTTGACCCAAGCCTCCTCTCTAGGTATCTTTCGCATCATTATTTACTTATATTCCCAACTAGTGGTTTGTCAACTCAACTGTATCTACGCTATCCGTAGTCCTATCCTGTTACGCCTACACTTGCAAGTTCGTCGTCTCGAACGAATGTTCGATTACATCGAATATAGACACATTCCGAGAGAACTTAATAGTGTTTCAGATTCATTAGCTAACTATATCATGGATCGGTATCTTGCCCACATATAAGATTCAAGGAAAACAAAACTGTACATTACATGTAAATTAAAACACATCACAGACATCATCATGTACAAATCATTAGCATCATAAAACTCGAAACTGTATATATATATATATATATATGGAGTGACTGAAATGTTTGTATTACATCAAAAAGTCTGTAAGAGAGTAAAATATTGGGTCCATCCACCCGTACAACATCACCTGACAAGGAATACAAAAAACATGATCACGGTGAGACTCCAATCTCCCCGCACTGCATTGTGCTGTGAGTAACATACTACTGCATGCACTACATGCCTCAACAGAGAATTGATATTCTATGGTACTCCTACAGTGTGCCGCTGCAGATGTAAAGGCACATCCCCCCTCCGCAGAGGAGGGATACCCATCGTAATCCCTTGGAGGTTCCTCTCAACCTCCCGGAGACCCACCACCGGTACTGCTGGGTCTGCTGCAACCGGGGCGCCTCCACGACGCCCTGGTACTGGTATATCAACTGGGCGCACTTCTCCCTTGTCTGCATGTTGGAAACAAAACATCTGTTAAAAACTCTTTTACATACCCAAAAAATACATATACATCAAAAAAATTAAAAAAAAAACAAAAGAAACTAGACAAGGTATGGCTTAGTCTCTTACCTGACTCGTCCCAATATTCCCCCGCGGGAAAAATCAAGTCCAGACTCCCACGAAAGTCTACATCAGCGTAAGGGAAGTCCTCTATCCAGAGGTACTGCCGTCTCAGCCAGGGAAAGAAATCACCAGTAAAGTGGAACTCTGACTCTGAAACTAGCCTTGGAGACAGACTAGTCCACCTCTCCATCCGAGGTTCGTCCACTGGTCGTACTGCCAGTGCTATCTGAGGCTGCATCTGAGGTATGCGCTCTAGAAAAAATGAGACTAAAAACGAGCCATAGCCGAACTGCTTCTGACCAGTCCTGCACCGTGAGATATGTTCCTTCACATTTCGAAGGAACGCTGCGCTCCAATTGAACAATGTTGGTTCCAAACACTGAACACCATAGGCCACCTGTGATATCGATGCCAAATGAGCACTAGTACTATCGGTCACGCTTGTGATAGCGAATAGTATAGGCCAGAGAGACAGATCTCGTATATCCTTGATAGGGATCCTGCCACCTACCAACCTTGCTCCCGGAACGCAGTGGCGTGCCAGATACACGTCCACATACTTAGGTAATTCCCTCTGCCCAGTAAAAGATATGGGGACCCCTCTTTTTGAGAGGCCGGTCAAAAATTACACATCTTCCAACTCAATGGTTAGGCGTTGTGTGCCAATATGGAATCCCTGTTCCACGACATCCCAAAGGCCAATCATGTGCTCAAGTAACAACACCTCTCTCTTCATTTTTTGCAATTTGAATAACTTAAGCAAGCCACAAGCTCTCAAAGCGGCCCGCGTACGAGGACTTCGTAGAGCGGCTAAATCATCCATCTCATGTTCCCTCTCTTTCCACTCAATCATGATTGCCGAAGATACCTACAAAACAAAAAAATCAAGAATTTCATTATTCCTCACGTTTTTGTAATTTCGGCGATTTTAAAAAGCATTTTAAAACATGAAACAAAGTGCCCATGTCATCTAAAAGAAACCACTCACTCTTTTTAACCACCACGCCCTTTAATATTTGTCAAATAATGATAAAAACGTGTTAAAAATGCAAAATGACTTAGAGGGTTGCGTGGGAAATTGGGGGGGATTTTTATGAGTTTATTTTACTAAAAATGATCGGTCCAATCGATTCCAAGGGTGTAGACATCTTAACAACCCTCCTCTAACACTTTTTTGTAAAAGAATCCCCCTATTTCATCAATTTTTAAAAAAGGAGGCCGATTTGGTTCAAAGAGGGGCGACCTAGGGCTTTATGTTTTAAAGACATAATGACATGAAAATCAATTTGAAACCATGCAATTGAAAGAGAAAAGTATGAACACCTACCTGGTTCGAACGGTGAGCAAAATGATCGATCGTAGCTCCGACAGCAAGAAAAACAAGATTTGCCTCAAAACGAGATTCTCCACTACTCCAAAAATCCTTGCAAATGAAATGGTAAATGAATTTCCAAATCAATTGTTATTTATAAAATTTCATTTTTTATAAGGTATGGTCATTTTTGGGTTTCTCTAATGATGTAATTGATTTACTAAACTCTAGTTTGTAGTTTCTGGCATCGCAGGTTTCCTGGTAGTTCTAATGAATTATTCACCTTGTTGCATTTATGAGCATAGTGTTAGTTCGTTCTCGAGCTCGACAATATGAGAACGTAACCGGGTAAACTTTTATCTCTTTTTTGGACCTGTATGGATACAAACACATGAAAAATGAACCCCCCTGGAGTCTCCTTTAAACCCTTTTCAGACTCTCTAAATATGAAAAGATTGTCGAGTGATCTTGCTTTCTTTCACACTCGTTAAAAGGTCAGAAAGGGTGTCCTTCGAGCGATAGTTTAACCCTTTTTCGGTCTCGTTGGACTACTGTACGAAAAAGGAACTGAGAGAGTTCTCTTTTAAGTGTTTTTCCAAACTCTATAATCCTGAAAAACCTTCCAGTTTTCTGTCTTTGGACTCGTTAAAACACAGATCCACAGGCCCATATGGGACCGAACCCTTACTTCTTTCGGTTCGTTAAACAAAGGAAGAGGAACTTACCAAAGGTGAGTTATATCGAGCATGTGTTATCCTCCTCGAGCTCATTAAATCAAAAAGAGGTACTCGTCTATCTGGATGGGGGAAAAAATTGAAAGGAGCAAGACAAGCAGTCTCTTGAGAACATCATCCAACACTTCTTAGAGTCGCCCTTGAACACGACACTTTTTCATCTACATGCACCATAATCCGCTGAACCTCTGCACTGAGCCAATCCTTGAGTTCCTTTCACTCCTTTGGGTCACCAGACGCAATTCACAGTATCCATTGCAGAGTCTTGGTCCACGTCATGTTCTGCTATCGTGCCTCAGTGTTCAAGGGAAGTATCTGCCTCGAGGGTCAGCCATCCCAAATATCTTGCCTCAAAACTTGTGTCAGTCCATGTCCATTTGATCTGCCAATTACGTCTCCATGTTCGTTTCGTGTCGTTGATGGGGGATACATCAAGGCCCTCCCTCGACGAGTCTATTCCTGTCGACTCCAACACATTATCCGGGAATCAGGCTTAGAAACTAGTTAGTACTTTGGGACCTGCATGCCTTAATGGCAAGCCTCCTCACATTTGACAGTGGGTTTACATCATTGACCCCTGATCGAATGATTCCATGAATGTTCGACCTCATCTCATCTATTCACATTCACTGGAATGTACTAAGGTACCTTGGGAATCATTTATATTAATGGTGATTTCCCTCGCACTTGTTAACGGTTCACACCATTGACCGATAATCAAGTGGTTCCTTCCATGTTCGACGTCAAGACATCTATTCACATGGTCAGGATCGTACCATATTGGGACTGGTATGAAGACCCTGGGTTGAGCCATCACTTTGATATGTACTTTGCCCAGGTTGCGATGGAGTTTATTTTGAACAATGACACATATATTGTTACATAGATCCACTTTGTATTGGTCGTGGCTATGTCTTGTCATCTGGTAGATCCACTGTGTATTCTTCGTGGCTACGATCAGTTCATGTCATTAGAGTATAGATCCACATTGTATATTCGGTGGCTATACCTTCTTGTCAATACAATTATGGATCCGCAGTGTATTTTATGGCGGCCATATCTTGCAAGTCTTGATCACCCAAGCATAGGTATGCCTGCCTTGGGTTTTGAAATATGCCATGATATTTGTTGGATGTTTGTGTGCAGCTTCTGTCAGGTTCTCCGAGTCTATACCCTTTCTTGAGAATCTACAAAGTATTTCAGTTATCAGTTGGCATCTTCTAACGTCATACTTTGGGGGGCATTCTGTTACACATCAAAATTTCTCAGCTGGATAAGTGTCGCATGTCCCTCTCAATCGTCGTAAGTGTCGCATCTTCCCTACAACTTTCGCAAGTGTCACAAGTTGGTCGCTAGTGTCGCAAATGATGCTCAGACATACTGCCATGTTGAAGACACTAAGGAGGCACTTATAAAATCTCACATGACTAATTTGAAGGAGGAGAACAGGTTTACTGGAGTCAAATAACTCTTGACACTTGAAAGGAACCCTGAAACAAAGGTTTTGAGGGGGAGCGCTCCCCTACTTCAGCCCCAGAAGCGCTGGTGCTCCCCTATAAGGCTTCAGGGAGCGTTATAACGCTCCCCAACCCCCTCTAAAGGAGCGTTGCTCATCTTGAAAGCGCTGGTGCTCCCCCAAGGCTTACCAGGGAGTGCTACAACGCTCTGATTCCCCTTCTAAGGGAGTGCTGCCTAATCTGAGATAGTAGTTGGCCCGTTGAGGAGAATAAGGTGAGGATATTTCGAGATTAGAAGGCAGTTGTGCTCGAATTCTCGGTTTTGTCAAGAGATCCCTGATCTAAGGAGAAGGTTCCCAACTTGTTCTAAAGATAACTCAAGAGGTTAAGCTCCTCTTAACCTATATAAACAGGCTCTATGATGGTGGAAAAGGAGGAAGAACTGAAGTCATGAAACTTATGATCTTGGAGGAAACTTACAGCCAGCCAAAGGAGAGTGATCAGTGAAGCTGTTGTTATCCAGGTTGTGGAGCTTTCAGGCAAGGGTTAGACGAAGAGGACTTGATGAAGCTGTCACATTCGCATCTACTATTTTATGTACTGCTGTCGTTATTCTCATCAATATGACACGCTTGGCCTGTTTCTTTCTAGTTTGTGTCTGATGTCACACGAACTTATCATTTATTGATAGATCTGTTTTCAAGCTAATATTAATAGAGTAGGAAGCGGTTGTATCTTGTTTTGTCCACAGGATCCAACGAGGAGCAAAGGATCGAAGCGCAACCAAGAGCGTGCAGGGACAAACGTCGATAAAATGTACCTCTGTCATCCTTCCTTCTCATGTGTTATTTTAGATGGATTTGAAAGGAAGTCAGTGTCCATGTTAAGCATTTTCTGTCTAGAGTTAAGGTCAAGCTCTAGAGGTGATCTACCTGTCTGCAGGGAGATTTTCCTACAACAGGTTCTTCACCTAGTCATTAATTGTGAGGTGGTAGCCTTAGTGACCATTCCTAGGTAATTAGTGAGGTGACTACAGGTGGGACGTGTCTGTAGTACCCAATACAAACGTTTGTTCACAATCTCAGTTCCCCCAAAAGGTTCTCACCTTAATAAAAGGGTGCTTTCATCGATCAGGGATGTTTCATGTAGTTCATCATAACTACTCCTCATACCTTCCCTAGACGATAATGTGGGGATTCCATCTCCCCCAGAGGGTTTGTTTTTGAAAGGACCCTTGAGCCATTGATTTCCTTGCTATTATAATATATTTGTACAGAGGGGTGTGCTCTTTGGTTCTAAGTCTATGTCGGCATTAGGTTGAATTGTGTTTTAATTTACATATATTAATTTCATCATGGATAAATCACTGCATTGATCCCATCATTTATGAGTACTAGATCCAATCACGGAGGTACAACCACCTCTCAAGAAACGCAAAATTGGTGAAAGAAAATTTGAAGAGTCCCGTATTTATTTTGAGGAGATTAGTCTAGTTGAAGTGTAAGTTGTCAATGAAAGTCCTCCACCAAAATTTCAACCTCCTTTTACTAATCCTAAAACACATTTACTTATCCAGGTAAGGGAGCTTTTTAGTGAACCTTTTTCTTTGTTTAGAGAATCGTATACCATGTGAGGCCCAAGTGTTTCTTCCTATGTGGTTTATCCATCAAGCCCATCCACAAGTAGGACTAGGGGAATCCCAATGATGTCCACTTTACCCTCCTTTAACTTCATTGGACCTACACCAACCATGCTCATTTCTACAGGTCCCTCTATCTAGGGGACATCGATTATGTCCTCTTTTCCATCCATTAATATACCTATCATTCCCATGCCCATCCCATCCATTTTGATTCCCACAATGGGATCCTCTTCCAGTGAGGGGGTGAGCCTTGGTTTCAACATGTGGAGTGGAATTCCTTCCACATCTTCCTTTCGTATGAGCAACCAGACATTATCGAGTGCTAGTTTTCCTTTTTGATGGAAATTTCCTAGTGGTTTTGGGGTTGTCCCTAGTTAGGTTGGGGACAATAATACACCAGGAGGGTTTAATTTCTAATGGGTCAGCACACCTTTCCCTGGGGACACACCCCTTAGGGAACTTTTCATAATGGGAAGGCTCTCCCTTTATACATACCTCCAGTCCTAGAGAGTTATTCCATAGGAATAGCTCGAGGAACATGTTTCATTAGGGTCTACAACTACCCTTAAGGCCAATCCCCTCAAGGGAACATCAAGTCCTGGGAACAACCATGCTCCTGGGAGTGCCACCATATGTGGGGGCACTTCCTCTTCTAGAAAACAATATCCCTCCATCAACGTAAACGTAAGGGTACCACAAGGTTCATATAATATTTTGGAAACTTCATCTTCCTCCCTATATTCATTTTCTCATACATCGTTTCCTTTCCTTGCGAAGCTACCATTAGACATGCCTAAATTTGATGGAAATTCGTAAGAAGACCCCTCCATGCACATAATGACATATAATTGGTGGTGCTCATTCAATTCCTTGATGGATGATAGTGTAAGGTTGTGTATTTTCCATAGATCCCTAACTGGAAGTGCCACCAAATAGTATGTTGAATTACAAGGTTCTTCCTTCAAAAGTTTTAATGACTTGGCGATGGCGTTTCTAATGCATTATCAATTTCCTATATCCTATATGAGATTGGAACAAATCTCTTGACGTATCTATGACAGGATACCTCCACCCACATTTTTTATCATATCCATGAGTGGAGGTGTAGATATAGGATGATTAATACTCAAATTCTCGATAATCTCTTGATGGAGTGGTTTACAAAGTCCCTCTTACCACCCATTTCCAAAGATGTAGCTATGGTCAGGGTGGCTACCGAAGATCAATCCATAATGTGTGCCCAATAGTTAGACTTGATTTATTCTCATTCACACACTCTTTATGATATTATCTCGCATGATCCTAGGTTGTCGAAAGATCCTAGAAAGCCAAAACCAGGACCCCATGTCGATGGTGTGGTGGGTTTTGTCTCCCATGCCTATATGCACCATTTAGTTGACTATATGTTATGACCCATATATTCCCCCCCTTGGGGTCATATCATATACATTAAGCCATATATATGCCCCCCCTGGGTCATAACACTATATGGGTGGCATGTCTATTTAATCACAACCGTCAGCTACTGGTCCTAATGCTCAAACTATCAAAGTCCCCACTTAGACCTCCGAGGTGAATTAGGTGCAATACATGCAACCGAAGAATCCTTGACAACCTGGAGGGAAAAACAAAAGTTACCTAAAGAAAAATTTCAATGCTAAGTCAGGGACTACTCCCACCCAAAAATATCAAGGGGGGGGGGGGCATGAAAGAGAAAACGAAGAGTTGGTTCTTGTACACCATCTTTGCGAAGGACCATCCTATTCATCCGTTTCCTCGGACATATGGGTTCCACCACTTTTTGGCTTAACAAAAGTCCCCTCAGTAGCATTCTTTCCTAACTCATCCTTATTGCTGTCAAACTCAACACATGGTTGCAACAAATCCTACCCCATTGTAAGGGGGAATGGAAATTACCCCTCGACATGAGGGGCCTTCCTCAAATGCCATAATTTTCATGGTGAACAAATGGTCAATATAGAGACTTGATAAAATAACTAAAACAATTTCAATCCTACTTCTACTGCACAAGATCCAATGTCTTCTTCCTAGCCTCGTGGCCCTTTTCAAATTGAGAATACATCCTTTGACACGCCAATTCTCCCCCTGAAGGGAATTCTTCGATGAATGACATACAACCCAAATACACTGGCCTCCCATAATTACAGTATTTTGGAATACTTGACCTAGGAACCATGATGCAGACCCCCGAACCCTCGGGTTGAGGTCCGCGCAGGATCGCTCTAATTCTACCCTTTGAGTCTAATTGACTCTTTTATTTCCCCTCGGGAAATATCTCATACACTCACGGTGTATCCACAGGTCCTTTGTAAAACTCTCTCTATGTAGACTGAACCCAGGCACGAGCCTTACTCTCCTACATGACCATGACATGGTCTTTTCACATATGTCTCTCGCTTCTCGGAAGTTCACGAGTTTGAGCATTGAACTCTCGTGCTTCTCTTCTACGAAACTCCGAGACGCGATAGTCAATGTTGGTTTGACTTTCCTTTCGCCCTTTTCGAAACTCACAATCTCGTGGATTTGAGTGTAGACTCTTTGTTCTTCCCTTTGCAAAATCCAAGATGCGATAGGGTAACTATGGTTGGCCCCTCGATGCGCGAATACATGCCACCTATCACCCTTGCGGTCCCCACCTGACATATGTGCCACACATTCACATGATCTCTCATCTCTTCGCCACTTTGCAACTCCTGCACTATTCCTCTGTCCCTTCAAAGCTCCTAACCCCGAAATGAGAGTTCACGGGAGATCAAACGGCCCTTGTTGCCTTGGATCTAACGACCCTATTTCTCCTGAGCTTATAATTAGAAAAACTCTCGCTGTAACTCCCCTTTCTCCTTTGCAAGATCTAGAGGCTCTCGGTTCTTCGGTACTTCTCCATGAGGAATTTTCACCATTCGTTGCTTCCTTTAAGAACCTCTGCGAAATGAATCAATGTTCCTTCACCGAAATTTATCCTCCTGCAAAGTGACTTCACTTTGCTTCCCTTTGAATAATTCAAAGGCACTAACCCTCCTGAGATTTCTTTGCAAACTTGAGTCTCTAAAAATACTCCTGCGTGCACTCCTTGCGGCAATCCTTCAAATACTTCTAAGTATTTGATTCTCTGACTCTGTGCACCTTCTTCAACAATAGTCCTTCAACTCTCTCCTTGGTTGATAAGTTCTAAGCTTTCAACCAGCCTGCGCACACCTTGCATGGCTTCTGTGATTCACTTGCACTTCTGCTTGAATGAGAACAATGGAATCCCTCCTGAGCTTTCAGAGATAACTCAGAACCTTTGTCAACGCACTCCTTGCATACATTTCACTGCACTCCTTGCAGGAACTTCTCTCACTCAGGAAGAGAAACAATTGAAACTCATTCTCTTTCTCTCTCAGACTTCAAACATTCAACATGAAGTCATACATTCATAGTACTAAAGAAAATTCATAGCAGAGAGCATAAAACAACTGTAAGAAGACCATTCAACATGTACAAATAGAAAACATCATAACACCATGAATCTGAATTAAAGCTTCATATATTAATTCAAAGCTCCTGTACATGAGTTCTCCTTTACAACTCTCTGCTACAACTTTGTTCTTATTCTGTGATATGCTCATGATACAATGATAATGTTACAACAATACAAGAATGAGGGTGTCTATATCCGTTTTCCCTCCTACTCTCTAAACTGTCTAATCTATCATTCAAATCTACCTACTTTCATTAACTATGCATAAATGCCTTAATGTTTTACAGATGAGAGCAATCGCTCAAGATCTATTTACAACCTCCAAGATATAAATGCAAGTATGTCATATTCCTAACTATTACATTAATATCCGCTCCGTTAAACTTTCGAAACATCTCAAAACGTGAAAATGTGTGTTGCGCTTTCCAACTGTCCTTCCACCTTCACACTCGCTTGAAAACGTGAAATTCCGATCCCATTGGGTAATTCAATCTCATATGCGTTTGCCCCAAATTTCTTCACGACCTTGCATGGTCCAATCTTTTTCATCTTCAATTTGTTATATGTTCCCCTTGGGAACCTCTCCTTCCTCATATGTGCAAGAATCATATCACCGACTTCAAATTGAATTTCTCACCTATGTTGATCTGCTCTGCACTTATATTCTTGATTTGAACTCTGCAATCGCTCCTTGACTTGGCTGTGAATCTCCTTCATTGCTTCTACAAAATCCTTTGCACTAGCACTTCTAAATTCATCTTGTTCCACATCTCTCAATTTAGAAACTCCCCTTGGCTACATTCCATATACAATCTAGAATGGACTATGCCCTGTGCTTCTATTGATTGAATCATTATAAGCAAATTCTGCCTATGGAAAAATGTGATCCCACTGATTGTGGTGTTCAGTCACTAGGCTCCTCAGTAAATATCCCAAGCTTTTGTTTACAACTTCTGTTTGCCCATCTGTCTGAGGATGATAAGCTAAGCTAAAAGACAAACTTGTCCCCATCTTCTTCCATAAATTCCTCTAGAAATGTCCAACAAACTTGGTATCTCGATTTGAAACAATACTCCTTGGCAAGCCGTGAAGTCTAATGACTTCTTTGAAAAATAGGTTCGCAATATGAGTTGCGTCACTGGTTTTCTGGCATGGTATGAAATGTGCCATCTTGGAAAATCTACCGACTACCACAAAGATCGAATCACATCCTCTTTGTGTTATTGGCAGTCCCAATACAAAATCGATGCTCACTGCATCCCACGACCTTTATGGTATGGGTAATGGCTGGTATAACCCTGTGTTCTGCCTTTTCCCCTTTGTGTGCTGACAAATCCTACATCTATCCACAAATTTCTTAACATCTGTCCTCATCCCTGGCCAAAAATATGTGCCATTCAACTTTGAGAACGTTTTTTCATGACCGAAATGTCCAACCAATCCTCCATTTTGTTTTTCCTTTAGCAGGTTCTCCCTCATGGAGCATTTTGGAATACATAACTGATTTCCCCTGAATAATAATCCATCCTGGAACATATATTCGGTCCACTGGCTTCTGTCCCTGAGAATTGGATTCTCATATGCCTCATACGCCTCTTTAAAATCTGGGTCATCCTTATACATTTCTTTGAAGTTATCAAAACCCAAAGTCTTGACTCTAAATTCCTGCATAAGCAAACATTTCCTGCTAAAAGCATCAACAACTTTGTTAGCAGTTCTAGAAATATGCTTGATTACAAAAGTAAAATTCTGCATGAATTCCACCCATTTAAAATGCTTTTGGTTCAAATTCTCCTACTGAGTTACGAATTGAAAAGAGTGATTATCACTGTACAAAACAAACTCTTTAGGAACCAAATAATGTCTCCATTTCTTCAGCGCTTGTATGACAACATAGAAATCCTTGTCATATGTTGAGTATTTAATCTTCACTTCATCCAACTTCTCGTTGAAGTATGCAACTGGCCTATTGTCTTGGCTCAAGACCGCTCCAATTGCAAATCCGCTAACATCACACTTGACCTGGAACGCCTTGCTAAAGTTTGGAAACACCAGAATTGGTTGCTCCGTGATCTTCTTCTTCAGCAGGTTGAAACTTTTCTCTGCTTCCTCTGTCCAATGAAAAGACTTGTGTCTTTTCTTCACCGTATCCATCATTGGTGCGCTAATCCCACTAAAATTTTATATGAATTTCCTGTAGAAACCAGCTAAACCATGGAAGCTTCGAACTTCAAACACACCTTTCGGTGATGGCCAATTCTTAATTGCTTCTACCTTATCCGAATCCATTTTTAGCTCATTTGCAGAGATAACAAAACCCAAATAAATGAGTTTTGTCCTCATAAATGATGGTTTCTTCATATTTATTAGCAATTTCTCTTGCTGTAATCTCCTCATCACTGTAGCTAAATTCTTTAAGTTCTCTGCTTCCGTCTTGCTGAAAATCAATATATATTCAAGATATACAATGACAAATTTCCCAATGAAATCCTTCAGGACTTCATTAATCAATCTCATGAAAGTACTAGGCGCATTTGTTAAGCCAAATGACATAACAAGCCATTCATACATCCCTTCATTCATCTTGAATGTTGTTTTCCATTCATCACCTTCTCTGATACGAATTTGATGATACCCGCTTTTCAAATCAATTTTTGAAAAGAATCTTTCTCCACTCAAGCAATCCATCAAATCATCCATCCTTGGAAATGGAAATATGTATCTGATGGTAATCTTATTGATTGCTCTTGAATATGTACACATTCTCCAACCTCCATCTTTCTTCGAGCTGAGCACTGTTGTAACAACGCATGGACTCAAGCTCTCTCTAACCAATCATTTGTCCATTAAATCCTGGACTTGCCTCTTGACTTCTTCATTCTCCTGCGATGTCAACCTGTACGATGCTTTGTTTGGTAAACTGGCTCCAGGTATAAGATCAATGTGATGACTTATACTTCTAATCGGTGGCAACGAACAAGGCAGTTTGTCCACTACTATATCAACGAACTCTTCCAGCAACTTCTGGATTTATTCTGGTAAATCATGTACTCTTGTACTGGTCAAAACAATTCTAGGCTTCATGAACACAATAAATTGTGTGTCTTCCTTCTTCTTAACCTCATTAAGAAGTTCCTTCCCACTCATGAGAAGTACAGTGTCGCTCATTTCTAGTTTCACTTCTTTATCCTTAATTGACAACAACATGTGAGTTCTCCCATTCTTCTACAGGGTGTATGTGTTCTTTATCCCATCATGAACTACATTCCTGTCACATTGCCATGGTATACCCAACAATAGATGAAAAACATCCATGGGAATGACATCACATAATATTTCATCCTTATATCTTCCTATTTTAAATTCAACTAAACATTGTTTAGTGACATTTACCTGATGTCCTTTTTGTAGCCATGAAACTCTGTATGGGCTTGGATGTACGATAGTCTTCAGCTCTAGCTTTTCTACCATCTCTATAGAAACGAGATTGTCTGTTCTACCACTGTCCACGATGACTTTGCATACTATGTCTTTTGTCTTGCAAGCAGTCCGAAAAAGTCTGTTCCTTTCGGCTGGGTTCTCTGCCTCCTTCTCTGGCATTAAGAGAACTTTCGTCATCATCAAGGATCTTCCACCCTCAGCATATTCTGCCTTAACATTCCATCTTTGTGCTTCGGCAATGTGAGTTTAACCACCTTCTTTCTTCCTATCTGGACACTCATAAGATTTATGTCCATTTTTCTCACAGACAAAACATTTCACTTCACCTCCTTGGTCTCTTCCTCTTCCTCTAGATCGAGGAAAAGTATTTCTATCATCATACTACCCTCTCTGTGATCTTCCTCCTCTCTCATGCTGAGCTTGAGGTTTCTGAGTCCTATCTTGGGAAATTGTTTTGCCTCTGGATTGAATTCTACCTCAACCTCTTTGACCTTGCTTTCGGCTCAGCTTCTCTTCATCTTTCAGAGCCATATGATAAGCATCTTCCATAGTATGAATGATCATCATGCTCATCTCATCTTGCATGTCATATCTCATACCATTCATGTATCTGGAAACCTTCTCATCATCACTTTCCCGATGACCTACTCTAATGTTTATCTTGTAGAACTCCTCAGTATATTCTTTCACTGACATCAGCTTCTGTCTCAAATTCTGCATCCTGCGAAACAAAGTGATTTGATAATCCTTGGGTATGAATTTGGCTTTCATTTTTGCAACCATTCTATCCCAACTTTTTATTTTCTACTTGCCTTTGCAGCGTTTGTTAGCCTGCAGTTCATCCCACCATAATTTTGCATGCCCTTTAAGTCTTCTGATGACATGTTTGACTTTCTTATCTTCCTCGACATCTTCATAGTCGAAATATTTGTCCAGAGCTCTAATCCAATCTAAAAACTCTTCAACATCCAGTTTTCCTTCATATACTGGAATGTCCATTTTTTCTCTGGCACCTATCCTTGCAACAACCCTAAATAGGCGCTCATTTGCAGCATCCTCGACTGCAACTTCTCCTTCTTGTACAACTTCATTCTCACTTTTAGCCTCACTGATATCTCCAACGTCGACTGTGCGCCTCTGTGTTGTCTCCGTGGCATCAAGCCTGGCACGTAGTTCACGCATTTCTCTTTCCACTGTTGGATCAGGCATTGGTCTGTCTCTTCTTCTCGACGGCATGGCTGAGAAATATTCTTTCTTCCTTTGCTACAGAAAGAAAAGAACTCTTTTTGTGCTCTGATACCAACTTTGATGTGTATCAGAGTACTCCTTTTCCTCTCGCTTCCTCTGCCTGAAATATACAAACAGAGTCAAGCTCTGATACCAACTTTGATGCAGACCTCCAAACCCTTAGGTCGAGGTCCACACAGGATCGCTCTAAGTATTCCCTTTGAGTCTAATTGACTCTTTGATTTCCCCTCGGGAAATATCTCATACACTCACGGTGTATCCACAGGTCTTTTGTAAAACTCACCCTATGTAGACTGAACCCAAGCACGAGCCTTACTCTCCTCTATGACCATGATCTGGTCTTTTCACAGATGTATCTCTCTTCTCAGAAGTTCGTGAGTTCGAGCGTTGAACTCTCGTGCTTCTCTTCTATGAAACCTCGAGACACGATAGTCAATGGTGGTTTGACTTTCCTTTCACCCTTTTCACACCTCGCAATCTCGCGGATTGGAGTGTAGACCCTTTGTGCTTCCCCTTTGCGAAATCTAAGATGTGATAGGGTAACTATGGTTGACCCCTCAATGCATGAATATACGCCACCTGTCACCCTTGTGGTCCCCACCTGACAGATGTGCCACGCATTCACACGAGCTCTCGGCTCTTTGCCACTTCACAACTCCTACACTATTCCTCTGTCCCTTCAAAGCTACAAACCCCAAAATGAGAGTTCACGGGATATCCGATGGCCCTCATTGGCTTGGATCTAATGGCCCTATTTCTCCTGAGCTTATAATTAGAGAAACTCTCACCGTAACTCCCCTTGCTCCTCTGTAAGATCTTACGGCTCTTGGTTCTTCGGTACTTATCCATGAGGAATTCAAACCATTCATTCCTTCCTTTAAGAACCTCTGCGAAATGAATCAATGTTCCTTCGCCAGAATTTATCTTCCTGCAAAGCGACTTCACTTCGCTTCCCTTTGAATACTTCAAAGGAACTAACCCTCCTGATCTTTCTTTGCAAACTCGAGTCTACAAAAAGACTCCTACATGCACTCCTTGTGGAAATCCTTCAAATACTTCTAAGTATTTGATTCTCTGACTCCATGCACCTTCTGCGACAACAGTCCTTCAACTCTCCCCTTGGTTGATAAGTTCTAAGCTTTCAACCAGCCTGCACACACCTTGCATGGCTTATGTTCTTCACTTGCACTTCTTCTAGAATGAGAACAACGATATCCCTCCTGATATTTTAGAGATAACTATGAACCTTCATCAACGCACTCCTTGCGAACATTTCACTGCACTCCTTGCAGGAACTTCTCTCACTCAGGAGGAGAAACAATTGAAACTCATTCTCTTTCTCTCTCAGACTTCAAACATTCAACATGAAGTCATACATTCACAGTACTAAATAAAATGCATAACAGAGAGCATAAAACAACTGTAAGCATACCATTCAACATGTACAAATAGAAAACATCATAACACCATGAATCTGAATTAAAGCTTCATATATTAATTCAAAGCTCCTGTACATGAGTTCTCCTATACAACTCTTTGCTACAACTCTCTTCTTCTTCTATGCTATGCTCATGATACAATGATAATGTTACAACAATACAAGAATGAGGGTGTCTATATCCATTTTCCCTCCTACTCTCTAAACTGTCTAATCTATCATTCAAATCTACCTACTTTCATTAACTATGCATAAATTCCTTAATGTTTTACAAATGAGATCAATCACTCAAGATCTGTTTACAACCTCCAATATATAAATGCAGGTACGCCATCTTCCTAACTATTACATTAATATCTACTCCCTTAAACTTTCGAAACATCTCAAAATGTGAAAATTCATGTTGCGCTTTCCAGCTGTCCTTCTGCCTTCACGCTCGCTTGATTTCCTACGATGCTTCTGCATCACACCATGTGCCATGTTTGCACTCAAAGTCCTCCAGAGTTTCCTAGGGTAGAGAAAATCCTTGTTGTCTGCTATAGGTTGTTGATTAAGGTTGGTTGTCATTTATGTCAACCCTTGAAGAAAACCCTGTAGCACAAAGGTTTGGGTAATGGACCCAAAATTGTTTGATGTAAATATGACTCATTATTGTTTTGTCAAGGGTAGATAAGAAGTAAATATGGATGAACTCCAAAGTGGTCCCCTTATGGTGAAAGCCCTCACGAGAAGATGCTTTGCGGAGTAAGAGAACCCATGCTTAATTGTGGAATAATGAAATGAAGGACATTGATTTTGTCAGGGAAACTATCCTATATGGATAGTTCTTTTCATGCCATTTCCGTTGATATGTAGAATGTCACATAACTCCTCACGGTTAGAGAGTTATGGCCATGAGAAGTTGGAGACCCCAGGTTTGGGTAATGGACCCAAGTTTGTTTGATGGGTAATGGTATGAGTTATGATATATTTTTAGATAATAATATTCTATATGGATATAACATGTCATGCCATTTCTGGTGGTATGTGGAACGCCACATAACTCCTCACAGTTTGAGAGTTATGGCCTTACGAAGTTGGAGGATCCTCACATGTCATCTAGAAGCCCCAAAAGGTAAAAGTAGTCAAAGTGGTTTAAGGGATGTTAAAAGGTAAATAACAAAGTGAAGTGATGCATGTAATATAATTCAAATTGAATACAAAATAAATTATTTAAATAATAAATTTAATGGAGAAATTAGATGTGGGTTAACCCTAAAATAAGGAAAATGGGCAAATTGACCTAGAAGATGTTTATAAGGAAGCTACTTGGAGAGTATAAATATGAGGCTAGGATCTCTCATTTTAATCCCAGTTGAGCATATTGAATATCTATAGGTGTCTGAGGTGACCAAGGATATCTAAGCCAAAATTCTGAGGGAAGGTGAACAAAAGAAAGCTGAAATGCAAGGAAGGATAAATTCTTTTGATGGTGCTTTCTAAGGTATGTTATTTACAGGTCATCTCACCATTTTCGATATAACATTTTTTCTATAATGATTCAAACTGTGAAATTTCTATTCCATTTAGAACACATATCCAAGTATCTGTGGTGAACAATTCATCTTGTGGGTCATTGTATTTGTGTAGTTACACTTCGTGGAAAATAGGGTTTGTGGCTAGTCCTGGAACTAGTAAAAAACAAGTGTTTCGGATAAAAATGTCATAACTTCTTCATAACAGATCCACATTTAGTGAAACAAAATGTGTTGGTTAGGGTACATTGTTTAGTATGTTGTGTAATAGTTTCATATCAATTCAACAAACATTATGTGTGGGGCATGCTCTACAAGGTCGCTCTCTAGAATAATCCAAAATTCAACAAGGTATGCCATTTTTGCTATAACTCCTTTTCTGAGAGGTTCCAAGTAGTGAAACATGAATGAATTGCATAAAACACACTGAAGAAAATTGTGTATCAGTTTTATATCTTTATACATTACAGGTACAAAGTTATGATTACTTCAAGTTAGGGTTGTTGACTAATCCAAAACTAGGCATGTGAGACTAAAAAAAAGTTTGATGAAAATGCTAGTATCTTGTTGTTAAAGTCAAGGAAGGTTTGTAGGAATGTGATCATATACACCAGTTCTATTACAGAGCTACAAATCATATTTGTATGATGAAATTTATGAGGGATTTTGTTTGAGTTACATGTTGAGTACATGGTTGAGACAAGTAGCTGATGAGTTGGCACATACATGAGGTCCATAGTTGATGATGTTGGTACATATTGATGAGTCACAGTTTATGAGTAGTTGACACATGATTGGTACATACTCGGTACATGGTTGGATGCACTTGTTTATGGTACAAGTTGATTACAGGTTGTTTGGTACAGGTTGGTGCATGGTTGATGCACTTGTTTATGTTATAGGTTGATTACAGGTTGAGGTATAGGTTGATGCATGGTTGATGCATGGTTCAAATTTATTGGTACAGTTTTACAATGACATATCTCACATTGATAGTGTGACAGGTGGTTCCATCATTCTACTTCTACTTCAGGGCAGTTGGATGGGGCAAGGACAGGTGGTTGTAGCCACCTTCCAGTTGTAGCTGGAGAACATAGGGGGTTGTAGCCAGAGAATTGGGGAGTTGGAGCTTCCCTCAGGTTGTAGCCTGAGAAAGTAGGGGGTTGGAGCCTCCTTCCAGTTGCAGCTGGAAAACAAAGGAAATTGGTGCTTCCAATGAATGTAATTCTTCAAGACATATAAGAAAACACATTCCGTGGTTTTCTCCCGATTTGGGTTTCCTCGTCAAAACACTGGTGTACTGTGTATGTGTGTGATTGTTTATTTATTATTGATCATTATTGGATAATAATTATACATTGATATAACATTTGAAGAAAAAGGATTATAATTATGTTATTACTGATTCACCCCCCCTCTTAGTAATCCAACAATTGGTATCAGAGCAAGTTCCTTCAGAAATCAGTTTAACCACTGAAATGTAGATCATGGAGAGTACCAACTCATATAAAAATGGAATACCACAGTTTGATGGACAAAAGTATGTTTTTTGGAGCATAAGGATGAAGACATATATACATTCATAGGTATTTCAAGTTTGGCAATCAATTGTAGATGGATACACAACACCAACAATTCCACCAACAAAAGACAAAGCAGTTAAACTCGGTGAGAATAATTCCAAATCCAAAAATGCACTTTTGAATGGTCTCAGTGATACAGAATTCACCAAAGTTGCACATTGTAGATCTGCTAAAGAGATTTGGGACAAGCTTCGAAATATTTATGAAGGAGATTCAAAAGTCAAAGAAACAAAGCTTCAAACTTACAGAGGTCAATTCGAACAACTAAAAATGAAGGAAGATGAAGATATCACAACCTACTTCTTATGAGTCGATGAAACAATGAATGCAGTCATAGGATTGGGAGAAGAAATTGAAGAATCTGTAATTGTTCAAAAGGTACTAAGATCTCTTCCTATGAGATTAAACCCTAAGATATTAGCAGTAGAAGAAAGATCAGATCTAAACTCAATAAGCATGGATGAACTGCATGAAATCTTCACAGCATAAGAGATGAGAACTGAACAAGAAAATCTAGATGTAAAAGAGACAGCCTTCAAAGCATCCAAAAGATCAAAGAAAAATAAAAAGGAACAAGAAGAATATAGAAGCAACAACGACGTCTCGGAAGATGATGAAGAAGTGGCCAACTTCATCAAAAGATTGAACAAGGGAACCAACGGTAGGTATAGAGGTAAGTTCCCTTTAATTTGTTTTAATTGTTATGGTATTGGTAATTTTGCTAACAGGTGTCCTCATAAGAAAAAGAGAAATGATGAAGGTTACTCAAAAGGAAAACACACATATAAAGGCAAAAGAACTACAAAGAAAGTTTTCAAGAAAATCTTATACACCAAAGAAGACATCTCATCATTAGATGAAGATGAAGTCAGTGACAGTGAGACAGAAAGAGTTATATTCATGGCAGTAAAAGATTCTGACAAAGAAGACTCCAAAGAAGAATATGAAGAAGCCGAATAAGAATGTGAAGAAGTCGAAGAAGAAATTGAAGAGGCAGAAGTTGACTATCGAGAATAATTAATGTGTGCCATAGAAGTTATCATAAGAGAAAATAAGAAAAACAAGAAACTACAAGTAGAACTAGACAAAAAAAAGGACACTCGAGAACTAGAACAAATGATCACAAAATTGAAGGTTCAAATAGAAGAAGATAAAATAATTGAAGAAGCACTCAATGAACAACTAGAAGAAAAGGACATGATTATCATAATCTTGGAAGCAGAGATTGTCACATTAAGAAAGGATATTCAAAAGAAAAATATACAGAATAGCTCAACAGTTTTGGATGACATTATCAGCAGTAAAAAATATCATCTTGACAAGTCTGGACTTGGATACAATTAGACAGAAAAGGGATCAAGCTCCAAAACAACAGAGAAAGAAACAAATCAAAAAATCCATGCAAAAACAATCATAGGGGACAAGAAGATATACAAAGAAGATTAAAGGGACACTCCTCCACCGAGAAGATTCATATTTCAGAATCAATATAGATAGGCCTCAAGAAGAAGAAGGATTCATAAGAGAACCTCCTTTCAGAATATCTTAAACTCCCAGGTATCAAACTATATTTTTTAGTTTATGTTATGCATGTAATAATTTTGGACATAAAGCTGTAAATTGCAGAGCTAACAACAGGAACAATAACAACTTTGAGAGTCATACACAAAGGGGTTATTCAATAAGACCTAGTGAAACACAAAGAAGAATTTACAACAGGTTTGAATCTTTGAGAACTGAAGTGGAATGTTACAAATGTAACAATTTTGGACACGTGGCCAAAGATTGCAGAATGACAGTCCTTCCTAAAGAACCTCAACAAAATAACAACAGTCACATATAGGAACCTCAGAAAACGACATGGATAAGAAAGCAAGATCAATATAGCAATTAAGAATGCACAATTTCTCTAACAACTAAGCAGAAGAAACACAGTTCGTATGTTGACAGTGGGTGTTCAAAAAACATGATAGGTGATAAAGACAAATTTATTACATTATGAGAGGAAAGAAGTGGATCAGTCTCCTTCGAAAATGAGAATTCATCCAAAATCATTGGAGAGGCACAATCCAAATTGGGAAGAAGAATGAAAAGGCACAAAACGTTCTACTAGTAGAAGATATGAAAAAAAATCTTTTAAGAATGAGTCAAATGTGTGACCAACGTCATAAAGTTACTTTCTATTCACAAAAGTGTGAGATAAGAAAAAAAGGTTCAGGGAAATTGGTCGGTACAGCTGCAAGAAATTCAAACAACATATATGTGTTAAGTGAAATTGGAAATGAAAAGTGTTGCCTAGGAAAGGAAGATGAAATTTGTCTATGGCACAAAAGAATGGGTCACATGCATTTTAATAACCTTGTCAAAGTCAGAAAAAGAGAAGCAGACAGAGAAATTCCCCAGATCACGAAACCAACCAACACTTTATGTAAGCATTGTCAACAAGGAAAGAAAACAAAGACCAAGTTAAAATCAAAGGAATATTCAACAACAAGACTACTGAAAATTGTGCATATTGATATAGTTGGACCAACTACAACAAAGGGATTAAAAGGTGAGAGATACTTTATGTTATTAGTTGATGATTATACAAGAATGACTGCATTTTTCTTTCTCAAGAACAAGTCAGAAGCTTTTGAAAACTTCAAGATCTACAGGGAAATGGTTGAAAATGAGATGGACTCAAGAATCAAATGCTTGAGATCTGATAATGGAGGAGATTTCACTTCAAAGGAATTTATGGACTACTGCAGTAGTCATGGAATAAAATGACAATTCTCCATTTCTAGGACACCTCAACAGAATGGATTTGTTGAAAGAAAGAACATGACAGTACAGGAAATGGCTCGAACAATGATAATGGATTCCAAATTGATAGATATATTTTGGACATAGGCAGTGCAGACAATAGTTCACATTCAAAACAGAGTAATGCTCAGAAACAACATTGATAAAACTCCTACGAGCTATGAAAAGGAAGACCAACAAATGTGAATCACTTCAGAGTTTTTGGAAGAAAATGTTACATCAAAAGAGAAGATGGCAGAATGAGAAAGTTTGACTCTCATGTGGACAAAGGAATACTTGTTGGTTACTCAAGTACAAGGAAAGCATACAAGTGTTACAATCTAAGATTAAACAAAGTTGTGGAAAGCATCAACCATAACAATTGATGAAACATGAAGAATAGAATCAAAGGAAGAAGAAAACAAATCAATGGAACAACTTTTTGAGGAAGAAGCAGAAGATGAAGTAGAAGAGGAAGATGAAGAGAATCTGACATAAACAAAAGATAAAGTTCAACTAGTATCTCCAAAGAAACCTAGAAAACGAGTACAGAAGAATCATCCTTCAGATCATATTATTGAAAACAAAGATGCAGGAGTTGAGATTAGAAGAAAAATCCGTTCACTAGAACAAACACACCTAGCACTCTTATCTACAATTGAACCAAACTGTTTTGAAGAAGCTAGGAGGGATGAATTTTGGAATAAGGCCATGGATGAAGAATTAGATCAAATAGAGAAAAATGACACTTGGGAATTGGTTCTAAGACCAAACAATAAGAATGTGATCGACATAAAATAAGTTCTCAGGAATAAATTGAATGAAGATGGACAGGTTACAAGGAACAAAGCTAGATTGGTATGTAAAGGATATGCTCAGATTGAAGGAATCGACTTTGAAGAGACATTTTCCCCAGTTGCTAGAATGGAAGCAATCCGTTTTCTTTTAGCTTATGCATGCTCCAAAAAAGTTTAAGTATATCAGATGGATGTAAAATAAACTTTTCTGAATGGGAAACTTGAAGAAGAAGTCTACATTGAACAACCAAAAGGATTTCAGTTGTCAGAGAACACAAATTATGTGTGTAAATTAAAGAAGGCTTTGTATGGTCTAAAATAGGTTCCTAGAGCATGGTACTCCAGACTGGATAAGTATATGCAGCAGGCAAGGTTCAGAAAAGACAGTGCATACAACAATCTCTAAATCAAGGTAAGTCAAGGTAATATTTTATTAATTGAAGTTTATGTTGATGATATTATTTTTGGTAGTGATGATGACAGGTTAAGCCAGGAATTTGCAAAAGATATGTAGAAAGAGTTTGAAATGTCGCTACTTGGAGAACTATCCTTCTTTCTTGGACTTCAGATATGTCAAAGCAACCAAGGATTTTTTATTTCTCAAACCAAGTATATCATAGAAATGCTAAAGAGGTTCAGAATGGAAGACTGCAAACCAGTTATCACTCCCATGAAAACTAGTTGCAAGTTGAGAAAAGAAGATGATTTGAATTCTACAGATCAAAGGCAATACAAGTCAATGATTGGCAACCTATTGTATGTGAAAGCATCCAGACCATATGTAATGTAGGCAGTTGGACATGTGGCATGATTTCAAGCAACACCAAATGAATCACATGTATTAGCAGTGAAGAGGATTTTCATATATCTCAAAGGAATATAAGAGTTTGGGCTATGGTATCCAAAAGGAAAGGATCTATAACTAATTGCCTAGACAAACGCATATTGGGTAGGTTGTATTGATGACCGCCGAAGAACCAGTGGAGCAATGTTCTACTTGGGTGAGTGTTTAGTATCATGGCTAAGCAAGGAACAATCATCAATATCTCTATCTACAACCGAGGCAGAGTATATTGCAGCAACAACATGTTGTACACAGGTTCTTTGGATGAAACACACTTTGACAGATATATAGGTTAAGTATGATGAGCCCATTCCAATATATTGTGATAATACAAGAACCATCAATATCTCAAAAAACCAGGTGATGCACTCCAAGACGAAGAACATTCCAATCAAGTATCACTTTCTACGGGAACAAGTTGCAGAAAAGAACATTAGAGTTGAGTATGTGGGAAGAAAAGAACAAGTGGCAGACATATTTACAAAACCACTTCCACGGGAAGCCTTTGAATATATTCACCAAATACTTGGAGTTATTTCTACTCCAAAATGAATGCTTTTTGAATTCTTTTTGAATTCTTATCTTGTATGTCTTAGATGAACATGAGAAAGCTCCATAAGAGGACAGTTCAGTCAGGGGGAGCAGCCCCAGATGGAAAGATACCTTTTCCATTGATGACAAAGGGGGAGATATTTATCAGATGCAGAGGACAAAGGAACAGTTCTAGGGGGAGCATGAGTGACATGATTTCAGTATTGCATCAGAGTGTGGCCATCAATGCCAAAGGGGGAGATTGTTGATTAAGGTTGGTTGTCATTGATGTCAACCCTTGAAGAAAGCCCTCTAGCACAAAGGTTTGGGTAATGGACCCAATATTGTTTGATGTAAATATGACTCATTATTTTTTTTTCATGGTTGATAAGAAGTAAATATGGATGAACTCCAAAGTGGTCCCCTTATGGTGAAATCCCTCACGAGAAGACGCTTTGCGGAGTAAACGCAACCATGATGATTCATGGAATAATGAGATGAAGGACATTGAATTTGTCAGGGAAACTATCCTAGATGTATAGTTCTTTTCATGCCATTTCCGGTGATATGTAGAACGCCACATATCTCACAGTTAGAGAGTTATGCCCATGCGAAGTTGGAGACCCCAGGTTTGGGTAATGGACCCAAGTTTGTTTGATGGGTAACGGTATGGGTTATGATATATTTTCAGATAATACTATTCTATATGGATATTACATGTCATGCCATTTATTTTGGTATGTGGATAGTCACATAACTCCTCACGGTTTGAGAGTTATGGCCTTATGAAGTTGGAGGACCCTCACATGTCATCTAGAAGCCCCAAAAGGTCAAAGTAGTCGAAGTGGTTTAAGGGATTTTAAAAGGTAAATAATAAAGTGAAGTGATGAGTTTACTATAATTCAAAGTGAATATATAATAAATTATTTAAATAACAAATTTAATGGAGAAATTAGAAGTGGGTTAACCCTAAAATAAGGAAAGTGGGCAAATTGACCTAGAAGATGTTCTTAAGGAAGCTACTCAGAGAGTATAAATAAGAGGCTAGACTCTCTCATTTTAATAACACTTGATCACATTGAATATCTATAGGTGTCTTAGGTAACCAAGGATATATAAGCTGAGTTTCTGAAGGAAGGTGAAGAAAATAAGGCCGAAATGCAAGTAAGGATAAATTCTTTTGATGGTACTTTCTAAGGTATGTTATTTATAGGTCATCTCACCATTTTCGCTATAATGTTTTTTCTATAATGATTCAGACCATGCAATTACTATCCCATTGAGAAACAATATCCAAGTATCTGTGGTAAAAGATGAAGCTTGTGGGTCATTGTATTTTTTGAGTTACACTACGTGGAAAATAGGGTTTGTGGCTAGTCCTAGAACTAGTAAAAAACAAGTGTTTCGGGTTAAAATGTCATAAATTCTTCATAAAAGATCCAAATTCAGTGAAACCAAATGTTTTGGTTAGGGTATAGTCTTTACTATGTTTTTAACAGTTTCATATCAGTTCAACAAATATTCCGTGCGGGCCACGCTCTACAAGATTGCTCTCTAGAATAAGCCATAATTCAGCAAGGTATGCCATTTTTGGTATAACTCCTTTTCTGAGAGGTTCCAAGTAGTGGAACCTGGATAAATTTCATAAAAAACACTGAGGAACATTGTGTATCAGTTTCAGATATTTATACATTATAGGTAAAAAGTTATGATTACTTTAAGTTAGGGTTGTTGACTAATCCAAAACTAGGCATGTGAGATTAAAGAAAAGTTTGATGAAAATGCTAGTCTCTTGTTTTTAAAGTCAAGGAAGGTTTGTAGGAATGTGATCATATACACCAGGTCTATTACAGATATACAAATCAAATTTGGATGATGAAATTGATGAGGGAGTTTGGTTGAGGTACATGTTGACTACATGGTTGAGACAAGTAGTTGATGAGTTGGCACATACATGAGGTGTATAGTTGATGATGTTGGTACATATTGATGAGTAATAGTTTATGAGTAGTTGACACATGATTGGTACATACTTGGTACATGGTTGGATGCACTTGTTTATGGTACAACTTGATTACAGGTTGTTTGGCATAGGTTGGTGCATGGTTGATGCACTTGTTTATGGTACAGGTTGATTACAGGTTGATGCATGGTTGATGCATGGATTAGATTTATTGGTATAAGTTTACAGCAATATATCTCACAATGATAGTGTGACTGTGGTTCCATTATTCTAGTTATACTTCAGGGTGGTTGGACGGGGCAAGGACAGGTGGTTGTAGCCACCTTCTGGTTGTAGCTAGAGAACATAGGGGGTTGCAAACTCCTTCTGGTTGTAGCTAGAGAATTGGGGAGTTGGAGCTTCCCTCAGGTTGTAGCCTGAGAAACTAGAGGGTTGGATCCTCCTTCCAGTTGCAGCTAGAAAACAAAGGAAGTTGGTGCTTCCAATGAATGTAATTCTTCAAGACATATAAGAAAAAACATTCTGTGTTTTTCTCTCGATTTGGGTTTCCACGTAAAACACTGGTGTACTGTGTATGTGTGTGATTGTTTATTTTTATTGCTCATTATTGGATAATAATTCTACATTGATATAACATTTGAAGAAAAAGGATTATAATTATGCTATTACTGATTCACCCTCCCTCTTAGTAATCCAACATTAGTTGGGTTGAACCCTCAAATTCAAGTTTGATAACCTTTGATTTTGATCAGGTTCATCATAGGTTTTCCCATCAAATCACTTTCCATATCAAAGTGAGAAAACTAGGGAAAAATATATTTGACATTGTGATTGATGAAGGAGCCTTGACTTGCATTATGTCTATGTCATGTTGGAAGGCCCTCAACTCTCTAAATATCGATAAATCTTAAACATTATTCAAATAATTTGATGGACATATTTTCCATCCCCATGGAATTATCACCACTTTACCCATAGACTTAGGTGGTAAGACCGTTTATGTTGTTGCAAAGGTCGTCGATAAACCTACTGAGTACAATTTGTTATCCATGAGCACTTGGTTTGGCGAGATGACTACATTTGTCTCATCCTTCTTTCGGATTTTATGCTTCCCTCATCAAGGGAAAATAGTGATAATCAATCAATTTGCATTTTGTACTCTTGATCTTGGATCCAATGCAGGGTATAATGTACCCTTTGTCGGTGATACCGAGCAGTCTTACTTGAGTATTGGTGCAGGGATGTTCAAAGACTCTTCACTCATGGGAAAATTACCTTTTCCCCTACCACATCCTGCTATGAACATTTCTCCTATAAATATGGTTTATTCATTTACCAATGGATCCCTTGGGTCCTCCGATCCTTGGGTGGTACCTCATCCTGAGGATGTTGAGTCTTATGGAGCTTCTATTCCACTCTCAGATGTATAAATATTCGATTCAAAAATATCATGAACACCAACTAATATTGGTCAGAGCCTCCATCCTCATATGGAGTGTGATCAACCTACTCTTCTCATACAGGTTGTTGACTCTGTGAATTCACATGATTTCCTAGATACTAAGGTGTCTTCAGTGAAGGCCATATTGGATGTCATGGATTCCATTTTTTATCCCAATGATGAGGTGATGCATTGATCATGTTTTCTTGATTTGGAACCGACGAGAGTTAGCTTAATGAGTTTCAATCCATGACAGGGGGAATTTTCTAGGAAATCTAATAGAATTCCCTGTCTCGACCGTTTTCTACATTTATTATCCTTTTCGAAACTTGGAATTGAATTCTCTACTTCTCATTACAGTGAATATTTATGTTTCATACCCATTTTACATCTTGATGGGAATCATCAAGAATCTATGATAGCTCACGAGACTACTCATGATGAGTATATTCATATGAAAAAAATTATTCCTATGTGGCATGGCCTTGACATGGTAAGACATATGATGCCAACATTTGCTCATGAGTTCATCGATTATGAAAATTAACCTTGGTATTATCCTAACAATCAAATCTATTTTGCATAAAGCATCAAGATGTGTAGTACCTTTTACATAGGTGTGTGGTGTGAGTGTTTTTGTTTTTCATATATCATATTCAAAATATCCAAAAATATTTTTTTAGTTGAGATTTCACTACACGTTTTGACCCTGGAATCTAGTTTACATGTTTTGACAGGATTACAAGGAATTTTTTATGAATATGGTGACTTGCACAGAACTTCAGGCATGTGTTTTAAAAATGGCATATAGGGATAGGTTTTTCCCTACTTCCACCCTTTTCATTATTTACCATCCTTTCTATTGAAAAATGCCTTAGGTTCGATCCCATCAAGTTGCGACATTAGCCACTCCATTTTTTCCCCTCATGACTTGAGTGGTAGTGACACTCTTCATGGGTAGCCTAGTTATCACCTTGATTTCCATTCGATGCCCATGCTGCGATTTCTTGTATGCTTGGGAACCCTCTTGTAGTCCCATCGTGACCTGAAGTTAAGACTCATTCTCCTCTCTTCATCTATATTCTAACCAGATCTGAAGGGGGTTCCTGAACTTTTATGTTTCTTAGTGTTCCCCTATGCATTTTCTACTCACATCATTCACCTCGATGCTGCATTATTGTTTTCCCAAATCCTTCTTACCACTATTGTAGTAGCCTTTGGTAATTCACCTCTTGCATTATTTGGACTCTATTTTGCATCTACCTACCCATGAAGAGAACAACTGCTAAGAGTGGATCTCACTTTCCAGTACCATTTGCATTGATTTTTCTTAGGTTGGTTCCATGCACATGGAACACAGGAGCATGGTGTTAAACCACTTGTTCTCTCCATATGAATACACTTTTATATATTTTTCAGACTCGTAAAAAGACATGAAAAATACACCTTCTTCATACACTTTCACCTCTTTTTCTGACTCGTCAAAAGACAGGAAAAAGACACAATCACGATTATACTTTTAACTCCTTTTCCGAATTGTTAAAACTGAATGAAAAAGACACTACTGAGCACACTTTTATCTCTCTTTTTCACTTGTCAAACCATGAAGGAGACATTAGAAACAAAAACAAAACATAAAAAATGAGAGTGGAGATTTTTCACCATTGATCTATTTCCTAAATGGCAGCTTCAATGGATTCACCCTTGAACATGGAACCTGTTTGAGTCGTCATCTTACAATTTGGTTTTATCTTTCCTATGAATCATTCCAGTAATATCAGTCAGAAATGCTCCTTTGACTCATTACTCTTCCAACCATAATGGAGAGTTATTCGATGCCTCTTGGATTATTGCACTATATTCATCCATATCTTGAGTATTGCTTCTAAGTCACCATTGTGTCATGCTATATGTTCAAGGGAAGCTTAATCATGTGTCGACCATATACTATTTTTTTGAATTTCCGAGTCGTCCATCCCTATGTCAGTTGTACTTGGTGATTCTATCTCTTCACATCATCTCTCACTATATTTTTCATGTTGATTAATGGAGGATACATTAATGTATCCATTCAATGGATCTCTTCCTATCAACTTGAGCATATGATCTAGGTGAGAGATCTAGAAACTAACTAGTACCCTATAGCTTGTAGTCCTTAGTGTCAAGCCTCCTTGCAATTGATAGTATTTTTTCATCATTGACTCATGATCGACTGATTCTAAGAATGTTCAACGCTAGATCCTCTATTGACACTTTCTATATTGTACTAGGTACCTGGGCACCTGTTATCGCACAATATGTACTTTCCCAAATCCCAAGGAAAGTGAACCAATATTGGTGTAACAAGGGGGTGACCTATCACTGTCATCTTAATAGGAAACCCCTTTCTATTTAGGAGTATGTTAATACTACCCAAAGGGAGATGTCCCTAGTGAACTAAAGGGTTGATGAAACTAAGGCAAGGATGAAAAGATACCCCCCTTTCACTGGCCACTCAAGTCAAAAGGTATTTATGTCTTAAGAGATGAAGCAAATGTAATGGATGAAGTGTACCTACCTAGAATAAGACAACAAGCAAAAAATATGGCAGTTGCAAGTACAAAATGATGTTAGTGCTTCAACAAGACAATAAACCTTTTGAAATGTATGCTAGATGATATAACATTGCAGCTAAATGATTGTTTTCAACAACATGGATTATTTAATAACATTTGCAATAAATAAGCCTCAAAATTGCTTGAAAAGACAATGAAAAGATGGCATTTACTAGGCAGAATGATAATCAAATGTCACAAGTAAATTTAGAAGTGTTTAGCTAGCATTAAATGTAGATTATGAAGAAAATTTGCTACTTCAAGATGGATGTAGAAGTGATTTATAACAACAAAAAGTAAATTAGTTGTCTAGGATAGGTTAGTGTTAGTTTTAGTTAGTGAAAGCTATCAAGGTTAAGGTTTGAGTGTTGGTTTGATATCTCAACAAAAAAAGTGTAAGGACTAGTGCCTTTCAGGGGTTATAGAGTCAAATGTTCAACAAAATTTATTTGGAGTAAGAAACATAATGATTGTGTCTATCCACATAAAGGATGAATCTTAGAAGAGTAGTACCTTAAGTCTTCTTAGGATTCAATCTTAAGGGAGGTGACCTACTAGAGAGTAGTCACTTCTAGGCCCTAGCAGTTTCCTCCTTCTTGGATTATTGAAAGAAATATTTATATACAACAACAATTGATCAAGGCTTCTAAAGTGCTAGTACTTTAGGGCTTTAGAATCTTGTCAAAGTTAACCACCTTAGAAGAGTCTAACAAATGTAGAGAAAATAAGTAGTATCTTAATTTCTTTACTCCTAGGGTTTGTCAAGCAAGCAGTTTCATAATCTTTAACATGAATAAGAAAATATACCATAACCATTAAAATGAAATGACAATTGCAGATTTACTTAATTCACCAAGAATAATGAAGCCATGAAACCCAATATTTCCAAATAACTTTACCAAAAATTATCCAAGTTGTAAGTAGAAGACTCCGAGAGCGGTGCGCATGACTATTTCAACCAATAAAACCTAATCAGGGCACAAATTTCATTCCACTTCTATCCAAGTGAGAGTTTTTGTGAAAAAATGAATGTACTTTATGTTTGTTTATACAAAACTTTGACCCTTAATTAATTTTAGGTCAAAATTAAGGTCGACCTGACCAATTTACATTAAAATCCAATTTTGACATAATAAAAATTAATTAACACCTAAAGACATCTCCAAGGGTAACGTTGTAACACACCCAACCCCTAAATACTCCTTTAAGGGATGGGGCATAAAATTTCATTTTCCCTAAACCATGTCACATCCTCTTCCTGGGATATCCATCACGTTCTGCTCATCAAGAGATTTCCAACCACTGTATCCATACTCGAATCTGAGTTCAGGATCGAGAGATAGGCCCCTCCAAAGTTATTCGAACATTAATACTCAAGGGCCATGTGGAATCCACGTGGGTCCATCTCGTACTTTTTATCCAGAATTCCTCGAAGTCCCAGAGCTCCTAGCGCTATTGTATCTATGGTGGAGATCCATCCACCATTAATTCCAATGACAGATATTCCTCCTCGTTAAGGCATACATTTAAGGTTAGTTCAACATTTGGTGCTATGCCACTGAGCACCCCTTTTCTGTCTACACATGAAGCCTCTTGGAGTCTCGAACTCCCAAAGCCCCGTAAGCTTTCCATGTGGCTCCAACTTTCGGGCCCTTTGGTCTCTCTACAACACTACACCCTAACTCTTTCAGAGCTCCTATCTCCCAAAATTTCAAAAAAATTCCACGTAGCTCTGACCCTTCTATCATATCCTCGATTCCACGCTCTAAACCTCCGGAGTCCCGAAGTTTGGGACTCCCAGAGTCCCGGTCACATCACCAACCACTTTGGCCAGGCGGGAACATACCAGAGGCTGACACATAGCAAGGGTCAGGGCTGACACTTACCCTCATCAAGGGGTGACACATGTCATGCTCTAATAGGCATAAGGGGCACCTTATTTGTCGGTCCACGCCACCCTAGATGACGTCAGTAAACCACATCAACCCAAGAACAACAATATTCTAACGTCCTTTAGATCTCATGGTCGAGATATATCCACGTAGATCCATAGATCCACAACTCCCATTGCTTCGAAACTCCAGGCTTCAAAGCTTATCAACTCCCCACATCTTGAATCCCCTGGAGTGCCAAGTCTCTGGACTATAATATCCGGTACCACGTGTCCCTGACCTGTCAACGATTCAGATTTACTATGTCGTTAGCGACTTCGAGAGTCTTCACACTTTTAAGACTATCAAACAAGTTCCTTTGGAGTGCCAAGTCTCCGAACTATAGGATCTCGTATCAAGTAACTTCTCATCCAACGAGGTAGGTCCTACATACGACATTTGATAGGGAACAAGAGGGGGCCATGTGTCGCTCCACGACGTGTCCTAGTTGGTTGGGTAGTTAAGAAGGATGTCAACAAAGTCCTTATATTAATGGTTGAGAAGGATCATGAAGGGTCCTTAGATCGGAAATCCACATTGCTTCATAACTCTGACATTCGAAGGTTTTGGAGTTGCAACACCTTTGTTCTCCCAAAGCGGTCAATGTCGAACTGAATATCACGTAGATCTAATGATTGGGATAGTTCTTGTGTGTCCTCAAATATATGGTCCGTGTCATTTCACAATTGGTAAGTGGATCGGGGTTTAACGTGGGGACAAGTCCCATAGTAAGGGTAAATGACCGCCAGTTGTCGGTCCACCATCAAGCCACCGAATTGACAGGTTGTCTTCGACACAATTTGGGATTTGCAATACTTATTTCCCCGAGGCTCTAGACTCTTAGATTCCTGAACACTTAGCTCCCTCCGAACTTAACCTAGGGTTCCTCGGCCTTGTTTATATGGAGCTTGGTCAATCCCCAAAGGAAACAGTCATACCTCTTGGCCAAGATTTGATTAAGGTCGCAACACCTCCGAGCTCCGAACTCCTGGATTTCTCAAGCTAGAAAGGCTTAGCTTGTTTCAGCTAGCAAAGGGTTCCAAGACCTTGGTTGTATGGACCCTCTAATGAATCTCAGGCTATAATCTCAACTCTTAGCCAATATTTAGTTAAGTCCGTGGGTACGAGCCTATGGTCTCTTAGGATACTGGTTTGAAGGAAGTGCATTCAAATTCGTAGAACTTAATTTCTAAAATGGGGCAAGGTATTTTCGAACCATCCCAGAGACCAAACTTATCACCTTACACCCATTCAAAGTCAATGGCTTACAAAAGAGTAGTTAGGCATCATAATCTTTAATTTCATGAGAGTCATAAAGCATCACCATCACAAACATTCAAATCATACATTCCAATTTAAGTGCACAGGGAATAAGAAGTACTTATCTATTACAAGCTACAACCAACAAACTGACTATGGGTGTTCAACTTTCCACCCAACCATAGGCTCAGATGCAGTCATCCTTAGGTCTTTGGCCACCCTCATGCCAAGCCATTATATCACTAGGGAACTTGTGTCGTTTCTCAAAGATCCTCTCTTTGTCACAACAACCCTGTGAGGTTTATCAGATGCTTCCTTAGCATCAAGCTTGCGACCTTCCTACTTTCTTCTCCATAATCGGGTCACGTGTTCCCCTCAGTGCATGTGATCTTGTCTGGTGTCTCTCCTACTCTCTGTAGAGCTTCCTACAGGTCTCCTCCCTTAAATTTTTGTGTGTGTATATTTATTTCCTTTTTTCCTTCCCAAGATGGTTCTCGACTTATCATGTTCCTTATGTCAGAAGGAAACTCAGGTCAGCCTGGGTTTGCAGGACTCTGTGGTACTTCGAGATGACAACCTCCTATCTCCTCAGGCAAAACATTCTTCCATTCATGGGGGTGGTTGATTATTCAACCACTAGTATTTCCTTCATTAACTGATTCCTCTTCTTGGGATCCAAAGGGGGTTTATTATTCACAACAAGGAGAAATTTAGGTCATTTGACATAATGAACCTTTTCTATAGTTTTTCTTTTTCTTTCCTCTAGTGATATCATGGCCAGTACTTCAATGATTCACCTTCACAGTCAATCATTGGAAATATAAACAAAATACATTTACATCGTTCACATGCCATAGCATGGTAATCCTAATTAATGATTAATTACAAGCTGGGGGAAATAGGGGTATTACAATCCCCTCCCCCTTAAAAGTAACACCATCCTCGATGTTCTTTCTCTGTAACACTTGTCATGCCTTTCTCATTCAACTTATTTAGAAGGCTTGACCCTCTTTCTTGGTCAGGTCCTTTTCAGACTCTCGGTCTTCTTCACTAATTCTTGGACAATAAGCACATTAATCACAATTTCATGTGAAAACATATTACTGTTCAAAATTCAAGAGGAAACATTTCACAATGTAGAACAATACTTATCTGTGCAGTTCATGGATTTGTATCCACATGGTTGTCTTGTTATCTTGGCTCACTATTTGTTTTTCCTAGACATACCCATTTTGTGCATAATCTCAATCAATAGTTTTATAATAATTATCAAAGTATCCTCTTCCTTCCTGTCACTCACCCTCCAGGCCCAGGCTCAGGCATCCCCTTCTCTGCTATACAGTTCCTTGGGAAATCCATCTTTCCTTTCCAAGGATTTCACGCACAAGAATAATTTTGAGACTTCATTGAGCCTTATAGTCAAGGCGGCCCTCAAACTTGCTTTGCTGAGGCATCCCTCCATCTTGTGTTACCACAACACAACATATTCTAGGTGATCATGGATTTCCACATGGTTCTCATGTCCCAATCTGTATCCTTTTTCATGCTTTTTAGATTGACAACATTCACCTGTCCTCTCACCTATATCACAAGGATACAAAATTATGAGATATTATCATCAATTCCAAATTCAGAATTTTCTTGCAAATATGTCTCCCACATATTTCCAAATTCCACATTTTGTTTTTCAGATCTGTGCGACACAAGAACCAATTTCACAAGTATGGGATTTTTCTTCCCATAGCAGTCTATCTCAACAAGCAATTGGTCTCCCTTATGGACTTACAATACTTCCATATCCAAGACCCTTTTCTCCCTGCAAGTTCCACATTCCTCGACCAAACTGATTGTTAGTTTTCATGCACTTTATATTTTCAAAACTATGCATACTAACAGTCCAATTTATTTTCATTTATTCAAGGATACAAAGAAAAAAGGAAATATCAATATTTATGTATGCATCCTTTCAACATACTAAATCTTTCCAAATGAAATTCAGATATCCAATAACTTTAATCAGTGCGCCAATATCCATGGCCACATCCATACCTAATGTACCCTTACATTGGTTTTAAATTATTATATTTAATGTCATGCACTTTTTCCAAGGGGTGTTGGAACTCAGTCCACTTATTACCATATGGATTTTGTAACATCCCCAGCCACCCACAAGCCGGGGCATGCTACCTTCAAGGACACCCTTGGACTTCGTACTCTTACATATACCTTCTTAAATTAATAAGCACACATAAGATACAAGATTTAACGACATCCACAACAATATCTAGCAAGCATGCATAATCTAAGATTTAGCTAAACAATAATTAAAATACACAGCGGAATACATTCATACACAGATAATAATATCACAACAGAGAGCACTTATATTTATGAAAATGAAACACCAACTGGCTGCAGACCAAGGATGTTCCACCCAACCATAGACACCACTGCTCCAAATCTCAACAACAGTGTCACCCCCAAGCCATGGCTATGAATCCACAAGGATGGTTCCAGAGTGTACTTGGGTTCCCAAAACAGTCAAATCTCAAGCTCTCACAGGTTTCCCAACACCCAAAACAATCCAAGTACCCATCTCTCTTTTACCTAGCCTATATGACCGAAGAGAATGGACCTCCACCCTTCTCTGTCACACAGTCCTCAGGCACTCTTTATCCTTCTTTCAGGGCCTCCAACACAACTGGTCTAGAATCTCAATGTTTGAACTCTTAGGACTCACAATTGTGAGAAAAATAGGGCACAAACCAATGCATCTCAGACATGCAGGCACCAAGTCATGGTTGGATTGCACCAATGACCATTACAACCAACTATCCCATGGCTAATTCCCAACAGTTCATTTCCCTTTACCAGGCCAAGGTAGAAGTGAGGATGGATCAATGGATGGGTAAGTGAGTGGATGGAATTGCGTGAGGGAAAGAGTGGAATAACACAGGGGTGATGGAGTGGATGAGCCAACAGCCAATGACCCACGATCAACGCCACAATCAGACCAAGGACGGGTTCAAATATCTCTCATGGGGAAATCAATAACCTCTTGGCGTTCCCCAAGAAGCTCGTGTAATCGATCCCCTCCCTTAAGCATAAAGGTAATTAACATAGGAATAAACATTTATCCCCTCAATTCCCCTCTCTTGTGGAATCGTAGCCCCCTCTAACTCTAGTCCTTATCTGTCTAGCATCCAACGATGTGTTTATTATTAATAATGATCAAAACATTACATTTCTTGGGAATACTAGCCCTTTAATAATTATTTGGGCACTCTGGCCTCTCAGCATTGTAACAATACATTATTTAAAATGGGGTTTCGAAACCCAGGGTGTTACATTCCCTCCCCCTTATTTTGGCACTGTTCTCATTGCATAGACAAAATAGAGATAAAAATCTCAAATTTATTCAAAAATTTGTGCGTACTCTGCTCGCATGGCATCTTCATGCTCCCGGGAAGCATCTTTAGGACCATAGCAGGTCCACTGAACTTTTACCAACTTTATAACTCGATTCCATAGCATTTTGACCTTTATGTCCAATACTCGCACTGGCTAAACCTGAAAGTCTCCCTCCATCTGTACCTGAATAAGATGCCAATCAATAACATGGTTAGGGTCAACTAGATATTTATTTAGTAAAGATACATGAAATACAATATGCACATTCATGGAAGAAGGCAATGCAAGCATGTATGCAACTGGTCCTATTTTCTCCAATATTTCAAATGGACCACAGAATCTGGCTGCCATCTTTGTGCAACTACCCAATTTCAAGGAGCTTTTCTTGGGCTTCACATTCAAAATTACATGTTCCCCTACTTTAAATTCTCTAGCTATCCTATTCTTTTATGCATAAACTTTATGTCTATCCTGAGATGCCTTTAAAGTCTGCTTGATCTTAACCACCTACTCTTCCATGTCCTTGGGCAAGTCCGGCCCAAGTACCACTTTATTTGTTGGGTTGTCCCAACTTACTGGAGTATTGCATTTCCTACCATACAAGGCTTCAAATGGGATCATTCTCAATGAAGCTTGATACCCATTATTATATGCAAACACAACCAAGTGTAAGTAATCTTCCCACTTAGATGGCTTATCCATCGCATACATTCTCAACATGTCTTCAATTATTCGATTGACTCTCTATGTTTTCCCATCTGTCTGGGGATGATATGCAGTGCTAACGCTTCGATTTTTTCCAAATCATTTAAACAATCCCCTCCAAAAATTGGACGTAAAATTTGTATCTCTGTCAGACACAATTGTCTTAGGTATCCCATGCAACCTAGCAATTTCCTTCATGAAAATTTCTGCAATATTAGTTGATGTATGCATTGTCTTCACAGGAACAAAATGAGAAGCCTTTGTTAATTTTTCAATGACCACCATGATTGAATCATGTTTCTTATTCGTTCTAGGTAATCCTATGATGAAATCCATGGTGACCACTTCCCATTTCTTCTCTGGGATTGGCAATGGCTGCAGCAAACCCGCAGGGTGACTATGCTTAGCCTTCACCTTCTGACATTCCATACACCGAGCGATGTAATCAACAACATCCTTATTCATTCCTGGCCAAAATAAATGGCTTCTTATTTCTGTGATTGTTTTCTGGTAACCGGGATGTCCAGCATAAGGAACATCACACACCTCCTTCTCTAGAAATAGGAACATATATTCTATTTTTATGCATGAGTAATTTGTCTTCCTTTATCTCATACTTCTTTATTTTCTGTTGTACATCTCCTTGCTGTAAGTTTTCCTTTACATGTAGGCAATGTTGATCTGTAACAAGACCATCTAAAATTATTCTCTTCAAGTCTGACTGATGCATACTGACAATAGTAGCATGCTTGAGATGCACTCTCCTACGAAGTGCATCGACAAATTTATTCTCCTTCCCCTTGATATGCTTGATATCGAAGTCATACTCACTTAAAAATTCCAACCATCTTGTTTTCCTGGCATTCAAGGTCGGTTGTTCAAAAATATACTTCAGGCCAATGTGGTCTATTCTTAATTCGAATTTCTTCCCCATGAGATACTGCCTCCACATCCTCAAGGCGTGAACAATGGCAACAAGTTCCAAGTCATGCGTGGCATAGTTCCTCTCATGTTCCTTAAGCTTTCTGGACTCATATCCAATGACATGCCCATTTTCTGTGAGGACTCCCCCAAGTCCTTCCTTACATGTGTCTGTACATACCACAAAACTTTCATTTGGGTCAACAATCTTTAACACAGGAACACTAGTAAGTAATTCCTTCAACAGATTAAAATTCTTTTTACACTTGAGTGTCCATTCAAATTTAGTTCCCTTCTTTTGCAAAGAAGTGATGGGATGAGAAATCTTAGAGAACCCTACTATGAACCTTCTGTAGTAGCTAGCTAATCCCATAAAATATCTAATGTCTGACACATTTCTGGGTGTTGTACATCCTCTAATGGCTTCGATATTCTCTGGATTTACTGCTATGCCCTACTCTGAAATAATGTGTCCCAAGTAATGGATCTGATTTTGATAAAAAGAAAACTTACTCAACTCGACATACGACTGATGTTCTATTAGTACTTGCAATACCAGTCTTAAGTGATGTTCATGCTCCTCTTCAGATTTAGAATAGATAAGTATGTCATCCAGGAATACTATGACAAACTTGTGCAAATAATTTTTGAATATGCCATTCATTAAGCACATGAAGACAACTGGTGGATTGGTCAGTCCAAATGGCACCACTACAAATTCATAATGCCCATACCTAGTACTAAAGGATGCCTTATGAATGTCTTCTTCCTTGATTCTTACCTGATGGTATCCTTCCCTCAGGTCCATTTTTGAAAATATCTTTGCTCCTCTTAGCTGATCAAAGAGGTCATCAAGTCGGGGTAGAGGATACTTGTTCTTTATAGTGTACTTGTTTAGCTGTCGGAAGTCAATACATAGCCTCAAGGTTCCATCCTTATTTTTGAAAAAAAGAACTGGTGCTCCCCAAGGTGAAAAACTTGGACGTATGTACCCTTTCTTCAACAATTCCTCCAACTGCATTTGTAATTATTTTAACTCTGGTGTGCTTATTCTGTAAGGTGTTTTTGACACCGGGGCAACTCCTGGCACTAAGTCAATTGAGAAATCTATCTCCCTTCTTGGTGGAAATATGGGTATTTCTTGGAATACATCTTCAAATTCTTGCAGCATCGAGAAATATTCAAGGCTTGGCCCCTTTGTATTATCTGGCTCTTCCACATGAGCTGCATACAATTGAGATCCTTTTCTAAAACATCTTTTCAGCTATAAGGCCGAAATCTCCCTTATAGAGATGGGTATTGGAACTCCTTTCACAGTGCTCTGTTTTCCATTTCCATCAAGACATGTAAATGTCTTGTTATGACAATATAGGAAAACATGATGCTTGTCCAACCAATCCATCCCAATCATAACATCATAATACCCCAATGGTATGATATTTAGATCAGTACTAGTATTCATGCCATTAAGACTTATGGAACAAATTCTGACCATATCATGGATTCTCCTTTTGGTTCCAGTGGCTAATTGAACTAAACTTTCTTTTCCAAGTTTACTTTTCTCCAAATGTAATATATCCACTATATTAGGATCGATGTAGCAATGACATGCTCCTAAATCAATCAAAATAGAAACAGGTTGATTTATGATCTTACCTTCTACCTCGATCATATTGGACTGGTATTCTTCTTGTCGATCATTTAAAGTTGCATATATTCTTCCCATATCTTTGACTATTATAGCCTCTTGGACATTGTGCACAGTCTTCACTCTGTCTTTTCTGTGTGGGAAATCCTTGTACAAATGATCTTCTTTGCATCCCCAACATTGGATTGGTGGTCTTCCCCTTTTTCCCAAGGAATCTTTTTTCTTGGATTTCCCCTTAGAATATTGATCTTGTTGATTTCTATTAGGCTCATTCCTATGGAAGGGAGGTTTGAATCCTTTCCTCCTCTGATCGAACTTCTCATTCTTCTTGTCCTTCCAATATTTATGCAAGGATTCTCTTCCCTGGCCTTGCTCATATAGGTATTTATCCTTCTTGATGGCCTCAGTCAAGGTCCTGGGTTCATCATACTTGATATTTTCCTTATAAAAGGTTGACAATCCACTTAGAAATCTCTGTAATTTCACTTTATCATCACCAATGAACTTGACATATTTTAACAATCCCAAGAACTTCTTCTCATACTCTACCATAGTCATGCTTCCCAACTTGAGTTCGAAGAACTCCTGCATTTTCTTGTCATAGAAATTCCCTAAGAGGTACTCCTTCTGGAAGTACTTCTTGAACTGTTTCCAAGTGATCCCACTTTCATTAACATGTTCCACTTGCTTCAGTTGGTCCCACCGGTGTAAATGGTAGGTGGCAATCCTAGCTTCCAGGTTTGATGAATAGTTATGCAACTAAAATTATATTTGGAGCCCAAGAAACCATGCTTCAACATCATCTTCCCTTTCTCTTTCACCATCGAAGGAAGGTGGCTTGATCTTCCTCAGCTCTCCTTGAAAACTATATACCTCTTGTTTCCTTATTTGTTGTCTGACAAGGGACACCTCTGGACTTCTTACAGGATCATCCAATGCATCAAACTTTCTTTCTGAGTAAGGAGGTGAGTGGTGTCCATGAGCTCTGCTAGAACTTTTGGAATAACCATCTCTTCCACGAGCATATCTTCTTTCATGACACTTGCCTCCTTCCTCTTGTATTGAGTTTGATCCCTTCCTCTTTCTCCTCTGCAACTGATTTAAGCTCTGCAACACTCGAGCATTTATCTGAATTTTCTCTCTCATCAGTCTCTCATTTTCTGTTTTGTAGCTCTGCACTTCCATATTCAGGATTCTTATCGTTTCTATTAATGTTTCCTTCTCTCCTTTTCCCTCGCATTTGTTGGAATTTGTCTTTGCATTACCAACTCTAGTATTTTGGCCTTAAACCTCCTTATCATGACTGGAGGCTCCCTCAGCTTCTTCGATTTCCTCAATAAGCATCACGAGTTGATGTGTTTAAACCCCTTAATTCTGCAAAATGTGCAAGCGACCATTTTTTTAGAATTATGCATATGATAAACAAAATTGCCAAACCATGCTACAGGTTTTTTTTTTTTTTTTTTCATGGAGATCATATCCCCATTCTCTGAGAATAACAATGTCCTGTTATCCTTGGCTGACGCAGAATTTTATCCTGCATGGGTGCTTCCATCAAACCACCTTCCCAGTTGATCACGACTAGAACCCTTGGCTAAATCCTTCCTTATCACTTTTTTGTCTCGAGGACAACCAATTCGGCCCTTATCCCTCCTTCCCTCAGCTCTCAATCTCCATATGACCACGGCCATGACCCTGTGCTTAGCTGAAAAAGTGCTTTTCCAGAGCTTCAGGACTTTAGAACTTTCAGCCAGGACTGGATCAATGGTCCTTGTCCTCTTTCACAATCAACGATCGAGATCCACTTCAGGAATCCGTGCTTCAGGAGTCTCAACTTTCCTCGCTTGCCTCCTCCCAAAATGCTTTTACACTGAGTTCATGATCTATCGATGGATTTCCTCCCACAGATTAGCGGCTGTGAATTTCTTCAGCTCTTCGGTTTTTAGAAGTTTCAAACTTTCCTCATGCACTTTCTCCCGGAGTGATCCCACCCGAAGTCAACGATCCTTTGACGTGTGTCTTCTGGAATCAAAGGTTGATATGTACTCCGACCTTCAAGAGTTTTCAAACCAATGAAACCTATCACATATTTCCCCTCTGGAGTGCCCAGTCTCTGAACTGCATGATCTGTCACCACGTGGAAAAATAATGGAAGCAGACAAGTGGCCTAATCAAGCGGGTTCCACATGTCACGTTCTAACTAACTTTTCAATACTCCAAATGCTAAAAAATTACTAAAATGTGGCACACATCCCATGTGTCCACATCATCCTAGGTGACATCTACAAGCCACATCACTTCGGGAATTCCAGGGTCTACATCACCTCTAGGTGACATCATTGTGCCCCCTCACTTTGACTCTTCGGGCTTCAAGACTTCAGGATTTTTCATACTACAACACTTCCAATTCTCCCGAACTCCAAATTCCCGAACTAGCCAATCTGATGCCATGTGTCCTCCTAGATTGGATGACTAAGATTCACTTCGGGTCTTCACCCGGTGTCCATGGATCTACACCCCGTGTCTTCCTTAATATGATGGATATGTTTTACTTCGGGACTCTGGACTTCGGAAATATCAAACCTCAACCTTTTTTTGAAATGTTTTTATTCGAAGTTCGCGATCTACTGACACGTGTCTCCCACATATCGACGACTACGATTTCTTCCAGAATCCAAACTTCAGAAATATCAAACTTCAAAACTTATCTGGCCCCACTGGATTTTATCCGAAGCCCTGGATCTGGAGATGCGTGGCTCTCGGAAGATCAATGGCTGATATCCTTTCGGGTCATTGGGTTTCGAAAGTCTCAAACTTCAAACCTCCTCCTTGCTCACTTTTTCTCAGAGTGTTTTATTCAGAGCACATGATCGGTTGACATGTGACCTCCTACAGATCGACGGTTCCCATCTACTTCAGCTATATGGAGTTTTGATGTTATAGCACCAACATGTCACATCACTTGTTTCCTTTCCATTTGTGGCGTTGCACATCGGTGGTTTGGAGTAACCCACTTTTTGCCCCACAATTCTCCTGACGCTGACACATAACCCCCTCGGTGAAACCATGGTTTGGATTTCGAGACCACCTTTAGGAATTAACTCCCATGCAAATTGGTTCCCCGTAATGCCTGCTAGATGTTGATCTCCCTCTCCAATGGGATCTGATGGTTGTGACCTTAACCCTTGCTTCCTTTTCATTGGACGACCCCTGTTCACCTATCCTCTGATCCAATGATCCTAGATCTCTCTTGATCCTATAGTGGTGATCGCTTCTGAATTCGAAGGGGATGATTGCGATCCTTCGAACCCCTTACAACAGATCTCTGACGTTCTATCTCCTCCGTATATTCTGCAACACCATTCCTCCTAAGATTTTCAACTTCGTGGTCAGAGTTTGATCTCGACCATGAGACTTTGACCAATAGACCCGACCCATACCGGCTCGGTGTTTCAACCAGAAACTCTGATACCAATCTGTAACATCCCCAGCCACCCACAGGCTGGGGCATGATACCTTCAAGATCACCCTTGGACTTCGTACTCTTACCGATACCTTATTAAATTAATAAGAATGCATAAGATACAATATTTAATGACATGCACAGTAATATCCAACAAGCATGCATAATATAATATTTAGTTAAACGATAATTAAAATACACAGCAGAATACATTCATACACAGATAATAATATCACAACAGAGAGCACTTGTCTTTATAAAAATGTGACACCAACTGGCTGCAGACCAAGGAAGTTCCACCCAGCTGTAGACACCAGTGCTCCAAATATAAATAGTAGTGTCACCCCCAAGCTAGGGCTATGAATCCACAAGGATAGTTCCATAGTGTACTTGGGTTCCCAAACCAGTCATCTCTCAATATCTTACAAGTTTCCCAACACCCACAACAATCCAAGTACCCAACTCTCTTCTACCCATCCTATACCACCCAAGAGAATGGACCTCCACCCTTCTCTGTCACCCAGTCCCTCAGGAAATCCTTCTCCTTCTTCTAGGGCCTCCAACACATCTGGTCGAGAATCTCAATGTTGGAACTCTCAGAACTCACAATTGTGAGAAAAACAGGGCACATGCCAACGCATCTCAGACATGCAGGTCCCAATTCATGGATGGATTTCACCAATGACCATTACAGCCAACTATCCCATGGCTAATTCTCAGCAGTTCCTTTCCCTCTACCAGACCAAGACATAGGTGAGGATGGATCAATGGATGGGTAAGTGAGTGCATGGAATTACATGAGGGAAAGAGTGGGATAACGTAGGGGTGATGGAGCAGACAAGCCAATGACCAACGACCCACGACCAACCCCACAATCAGACCAAGGATGGGTTTAAGTATCACTCGTGAGGAAATCAAGAACCTCCCAGTGTTCCCCAAGAATCTCACATAACTAATCTCAGTTAGACCTCTAAGCTTAGTTTTCAAAACATGTACCCTTGTCATGCATCCAAATTATGTATCCACACATATTCTAGTTTTGTTACTTACAACCATGATGTACTTAACCATATGCATAATCATAAGCCTGTGTGTAGCTTCTCTAGGTATATTTTGCATCTCACATACATCTTTTCATTAAAATAATTTAACTCATGATTGTTCACATTCATTCTCATGTGCTCTTCAAAGGCATAATCATTTTCCTATTATCATAACAATAGAGCATCCTTTCTCCCTTACTCTTTCATCTATTTACATTAGTATTTCCCAAGGGAATGGAACACATTCCCCTCAAAGTATCATTAAAAATAGAACTTTCATGACTCTTGATAATGGAGTCAACCATGCATCCACGATATTCATTAAACTTTGGAAAGTGAAATTATTGCCTCACATTCCACTCATCAAGGTAGTCATATTATTCCTTTTGTATGCATATATTCATATAGGTGCATCACTTGCACCTTTAATATCATTCATATCTAATTGGTATTATTATCTGTATTCATGTCGAGAAGCCTCACAATGCATTAAACCCATGCACTCAAGCATATACAAACATAGCTAAACATTTATCATGCAAGCTCATTGTTTGCACCCTTTCCATGTCATACATGCACATGGACATATCAGACTTCCAGATCCTCCTCCCAAGGATATATTTTCCATCCTTAGTACAAGCCTCATATAGACACTAAACAATGAGATTCCCTCTCAGTTGAGGGCTTCGGTCATATTATTCTTTTAAGCATGTATACACATATATGTAGGTGCATCTCCTGCACCCCTTTTACATTGATATTTTAGTTTTAATATTAGTGTTCTTTAGTGACATATTACAATCACTCATATGACTAGTCTCACAGTCATAATTCATACTGATGTTACCCCTTCTACATGGAAATAACCAACAAGGGTCACCTTTTTCCTATCAATCCATTCACATCCAAGTCTTTATATTAGTTCCCATCAATATAATCCTACTCCTGTAGGATTGGATATCACTTCTCAAAGAAATGAAAGTCTTATTCTACCACCATCTAGCATGATTCAATCTTGCTGGGTAAAATCCAAACTGAATTTTAATCTGCATCCTTCTACTCAAGGAACTTATGCAAATTTTTTATGTTCGGCAGTAATATTCTTAACATACTCATCTTAGCCTTGTTACCATATTATTATGGTTGTACAACAACATGTACAATTGAAAAGTGAAGTCACCTTCTTTATTTGGAACATTAGCAACATACAATGCATATTTCCCGAACATCCATCAACAATAGCAGGTTCCATTCCTCTCTTTGCTAGAGGTTTAACTAAGATTCTTAGGAATGGGTAAGATAGGGTGTCACCCAATAACGTCCTCCAATAATATTTTGTTTTACGACTCGTGCATGAGCCCAAGAAGGCCAAGTGTTATTGCCATGCTCTGATACCAATTTGTAACACACTTGACCCCTAACTACTCCTTTAAGGGAAGGGGCATAAAATTTTGTTTTCCCTAAGACAAGTCTCATCCTCTTTCTGGGATCTCCATCACGTTATGCTCATCAATATATTTCCAATCACTATCGCCATGCTCGAATACGAGCTTAGGATTGAGAGATAGGCCCTTCCAAAGTTCTTCGAGCTTTAATATTCAAGGGCCATGTGGGCCCATCTCATACATATTATCCAGAATTCCCCAAACTCTCAGAGCTCCCAACACTCTTATATCTATGGTGGAGATCCATCCACCATTAATTCTGAAGGCGAATCTTCCTCCTCGTTAAGGCATATGCTTAAGGGTATTTTGACATTTGGTGCTTTTACATTGAGTGCCCCTTTTCTATCTACACACGAAACCTACTGGAGTCTTGAACTCTCGAAGTCCCATAAGCTTTCCACATGGCTCCAACCTTCAGTCCCTTTGGTCTCTCTACAACACTACACCCTAACTCTCCCGAAGCTCCTATCTCCTGAACTTTTGAAACACTACCACATAGCTCCATCCCTTCTATCTTATCCTCGACATCACGCTCCAAACCTATGGAGTCCCGAGGTCCCAGACTCATGGAGTCCTGATCACATCCCCAACCACTTTGGTCAGGTGGGAACATACCATAGGCTGACATGTAGCAAGAGCCAGGGGTGACACATGCCCTCACCAGGGGGTGACACATGTCACTCTCTAATAGGAATAAGGGGTTTCCAAAACGTCCATATCTTGATGACATGTGGCACCTTATTTGTGGGTCCACGTCACCATGGATGATGTCAGTGAGCCACATCAACCCCACACAAACAATATTCTAACATCCTTCAAATCTCACGGTTAAGATCTATCCATGGATATGCATAGATCCAAGGCTCCCATTGCTTCACAAATTTGAGATTCAGAGCTTATCAACTCACCACATCTCAAATCCCCCGGAATTCCAAGTCTTCGGACTATAAGATATGGTGCCATGTGTCCCCTACCTGTCAACATTTAAGATTTACTTTGTCATTCGCGACTTCGATAGTCTTCACACTTTGAAGAATCTCAACTAAGTTCCTTTGGTGTGCCAAGTATTTGGACTATAGGATCTCCTGCCATGTAGCTTCTCATCCAACGACTCAGATCCTACGGATGACATTTTATAGGGAACAAGAGGGGGCCACGTGTTGCACCACAACATGTCCTAGTTGGTTGGGTAGTTAAGAGGGGTTCTCAACGAAGTCCTTAGATCAATAGTTGAGAAGGATCATGAAGGGTCATTAGATTGATGATCCACATTAATTATTAACTCCAAGATTCAGAGGTTTTGGGGTTGCAACACCTTTGTTCTCCTGAAGAATTCAATGATGGATTGACTACAATGTAGATCTAACGGTTGGGATAGATCCCGGGCGTCCTCAAATCTATGGCCTGCGTCATTTCACAACCGGTAAGTGGATCGAGGTTTAACATGTGGATGAGTCCCACGATAATGGGTAAATGACTGCCAAATGTCGGTCCACCGTCAAGACATCAACTCGACAGGTTATCTTCGACGCAATTTGGTCTTTGCAATACTTATTTCCCCGAGGCTCCGGACTCCTGAAGTCCTGAAAACTTAGCTCCCTCCGAACTTAAGCTAGGGTTCCTAGGCCTTGTTTATATGGATCTTGGTCAAGCCCCAAAGGCTACAATCATACCTCTTGGTCAATATTTGGTTAAGGTCGCAACACCTCGGAGCTCCGAACTCCTGTAGTTCTGAATCTAGAAAGGCTTAGATTCTTTTGGCTAACACAGGGTTCCCAGACCTTGGTCATATAGAACCTCTAATGAGTCTCGGGATATAAGATCAACTCTTACCCAATATTTAGTTAAGGTTGTGGGTAAGATCCTGTGGTCTCTTAGGCTACTGGTTTGAAGGAAGAGCCCTCAAATTCACAGAAGTTAAGTTCTAAAACAGGGCGAGGTATTTTTGAACCAGCTCGGAGACCAAACTTATCACCTTACACGCATTCAAAAGAAATGGATTACACAAGAGAAGTTAGGCATCATAATATTTAATTTCACGAGAGGCACAAAGCATCACCATCACAGGCATTCAAATCATACATTCCAATTTAAGTGCACAGGGAATAAGAAATACTTATCTATTGCACTCTACAATGAACCAACTAACCATGGGTGTTCACCTTTCCACGCAACCATAGTCTTAGAGGCATTCATTATTAGTGTTATAGCCACCCCCGTGCCAAGCCATGATATCACTAGGGAAATTATGTCATTTCTCAGAGATCCTCTCTTTGTCACATCATCCCTGCGAGGTTTATCAGATGCTTCCTCAAAATCAAGCTAGTGGCCTTCCTCTTTTCTTCTTTATAATCGGGTCACACGTTCCCCGTGGTGCATGCGCTCTTGTCTGGTGTCTCTCATGCTCTCTATAGAGCCTCCCCCGTGCCTCCTCCCTAAATTTTTGTGTGTGTATATTTTTTTTCCTTTTTTCGTTCCCGGGACGGTTCTCGACTTATCATGTTCCTTCTGTCAGAAGGAAACTTGGGTTATCTTGGATTTGCATGACTTTGTGGTACTTATGACTGAAAACCTCTTTTCTCCTCAACTGGACCATGCTTCCATTCATGGGGGTGGTTGATTATTCAACCACCAGTCCTTCCTTCATTAACTGATTCTTCTCCTTGGGATCTGGAGGGGGTTTATTATTCCCACCAAGGAGAAATTTGGGTAATTTGATATAATGAACCCTTTCAATAGTTTTCATTTTTCTTTCCTCTAGTGATATCATGGCCAATACTTCAAGGCTTCACCCCCACAGTCAGTCGTTGGAAATATTAAAAAAAAATATTTACATTGTTCACATGCCATAGCATGGTAATCCTAATTAATGATTAATTACAAGTTGGGGGAAACAAGGGTATTAAAATCCGCTCCTCATTAAAAGGAACAAAGTCCTCGGTGTTCTTTCTCAGTAACACATGTCATGCCTTTCTCATTCAGCTGCTTCAAAAGTCTTGACCCTCTTTCTTGGTCAGGTCCTTTTCAGACTCTTGGCCTTCTTTACTTGTCTTCACTAATTCTTGGACAATAAGCACATTAATCACAATTTCATGTGAAAACATATTACTGTTGTTCAAAATTCAAGAGGAAAAATTTCACAATGTAGCACAATACTTATCTGTGGAGTTCATGGATTTGTATCCACATGGATGTCTTGTTATCTTGGCTCACTATTTTTCCTTGACATACCCATTGTGTGCATGATCATGATCAATAGTTTTATAAGAATTATCAAAGTCTCCTCTTCCTTGCAATCACTCACCCTCTAGGCCCAGGCTCAGGCATCCCCTTCTCTACTATACAGTTCCTCAGGTGATCCATCTTGCCTTGCCAAGGATTTCTCGCACAAGACGAATTTCATAGACTTCATTGAGCCTTACAGTCAAGACATCCCTCAGACTTTCTTTGTCAAGGCATCCCTCCTTCTTGTGTTACCACAACACAACATATTCTATGAGATCATGACTTGTCACAGGGTTCTCATGTCCCAACATGTATCCTTTTCATGCTTTCCAGCTTGAAAAATTTCACCTATCCTCCCGAGACAGATGTTTTTCGTCTCACCTGTATCACAGGTATGAAAATTTATGTGATATTATCATCAATTTCAAATTCAAAGTTTTCTTGGAAATCTGTCACCCACATATTTCCAAATTCCACATTTTGTTTTTCAGATCTGTTCCACACAGGAACCAGATTCGCAAGTATGGGATTTTTCTTCTCATAGCAGTCTGTCTTAGCAGGCAATTGGTCTCCCTTATGGAATTACAATACTGCCATATCCAAGACCCTTTTTTCCCTGCAAGTTCCACATTCCTCATCCAAACCAATTGTTAGTTTTCATGCACTTTATATTTTCAAAACTATGCATACTAACAATCCAGGTTATTTTCATTTATTCAAGGATACAAAGAAAAAAGGAAATATCAATATTTGTGTATGCATCCTTTCAACATACTAAATATTTCCAAATGAAATTCAGATATCCAATAACTTTAATCTATGTGCCAATATCCATGGTCACATCCATACCCAATGTACCCTTACATTGGTTTTAAATTATTACATTTCATGTCAGTCACTTTGTCTAAGGGGTGTTGGAACTCAACCCACTTATTACCATATGGATTCTCTGTCCATATTTATTATTATAGAAGAACCATATTTTATGATGTGAATCAACCACAAGCTCAAATCATCACTCCGTCAACTCAAAGTCTCACATGAATGCCTTTAAGTATTCCTTTCCTTACCGATAATCAGGGTACCAAAATTTAAGGTCACCTAATTTCTCTCCTTACAAATCGTACAACTCTGTAGAGTACTTGAGGATACTTCTTCCATAATGGGTATTCAAAATGTAATCCAATATTCTTATATATATATATATATATATATATATATATATATATATATATATAATCTTGTAGCTCACTGCTTAATTATCGGTAGTCATTAAGGTTGTGACTCTGTCCTCCTAATAGATTCCTCACACAGTTCCTCCACAGGAAACCCCTTCAACATGCAACTTCCTTATTGCATATCCATCACTATCTGTGTTGGCCTTAACCTTGAGTAAACTTTAGTTGTTTGCCAAATATCCCATAAGGAATATATACATGTACCCTTGCCATGCATCCAAATTATGTATCTCTTATAACCCTATGTTTCATAGGATCAACTGGTGACTAGAAAATTTTCCTCTAGTTGTATTTTTGTTGTAAATAATATTTCATTCTGCAAATGATTTACAAAAGAAAGAAAAAGAGAAAGAAAAGAAAGAAAAGAAAGAAAAAGAAAAAGAAAAAGAATAAAAGAGGGTATGAAAAGAAAAATGATAAAACCCCATGCAATATGAATGGCTTGATTCATACAGTCTAACCATGGTCAAGTCCTTTGAATTTATGCTGATATTTTAGTGAATAAAACTTGGCTAAACGGTTTAATCTTAGCCAAGATAGATAGGTTAGTGAATAAATTTGATCAAACATTTTAAACTTGATCAAATAGTCCCAAGTTGGAGTAATTATTTAACCCAACAGTCTAATCTGGGTTAAATTTGCTAGGTGAATAGATTAGGACATAGGTTAGTTTGCCTTCATTTCAATAAAACAGACATGAAGTTGGTTAAATTCTTTGATTTCAAGTTAAAATGTTATTTTTTGACTCCTTGGTGACACAATGAAGGAATGGGAGCAACAAAAAACCCATAAAAAGCGCTTATCCTAAGTTTCTGAATGATATGACAGCTTTGGCGTCTTGTGCTAAAGGATGCGCTTAGATCAACGACCGAAAAAAGGGTGCTCAGATCTATGACCAACAAAGGATATCAGATCCCCCTGACCCTTCTACCTTTAATGGTGGGGGGGGGGGTTTCCGAGTAGGTGGTATTCCTCGATGGGCCCCACCATAACATGGTGCATTTGTGTTAACTCAGACCCCCC
>ML780961.1:381638-395661 GCA_009831015.1 Picea engelmannii
ACCGCGAAACCACCTTCTCATACCGCCTCTGCACTCTGACGTCACACTCCACTATCTCCGCCTATATGTCATGTTCCACTACTCTACCGACATACCATTCCCCACTCACCTATCGCCTGTCACATCCCATCCACTTGTCATACACTCACCACCCTCCACATCACCTTCACACACCCGTTACCCATTTATTACCCTCCACCTCATCCCCGAGATACCCGTTGGAAAATCAATGCAGGCAACCATGACCTTTAGCCTGCTGACTCATCATCCATCCCCCAACGAACATTCGTTCATCCTCTTAATCCTGTTTTTCACCATTGCCACACTGTTCACGATCCAGATGCAACCACACCACACCGTTGTTTGTTTTCTTCAATCAACATCCTCCATTAAGGCCTGGTCAACACAACTAACATATTTTTTTTTTACAGGTATCAGTTGGGTCAATGGCGCCCAAATCCAAATCTTCACAAATCGAAGAGAATCCTTTCCTCCCCCCTCTTGTTGACCTGGATCACATTCCTTTAGCTGACAAAGACTATTTAATTGTCGAGCCAATGTGAGAATTCAACTTCTTCGAATTGCACTTCTGGATCAGAGATATCTTTTTGGACCAGAGCGATGAAATTGGACTCTGGGAGTCCAATCTCCCACTATACCTTTTCCCTCAAATTTACCATTTCTTTCTCAAATGCCAGGCACACTATCTCCCTAGTCAGAGAGACATTGTTTCATCATCTGGAGAGACCCTTTTCACCATTTCCCCAGAAACAATAGACTAGATGATGCAGATTCCCAAGATGACTCCCTTTACCTTTTTCCATTGAGATTATGACCGATATTTACCAGAAGATGTCTTTCCCGCAAAGAGCCCAAATCTATGAGATTTTTCTCCTTGAAAATGCTCAATTACCCAAAGTGAACCCCCCATATCGTTCATCCATATTCTTAGCTAAAGGAAATCAGATTATTTCCTCTCAGTGTTGTCTTTTAGAATACTACTCAGATGAGTGGGTAGATGTGCCCATCCTGGGTTTCCTATCCATTTTATCTAATGAGGAAAAGGCCACTGTACAATTTGACTACAACCAGTTCTTGGCTGACAACATCCACGAGTAGCTTTTCAAGTTGTCTATAGAAGGCATGTTCCAGTATTCTTCAATACTGGCGTACATGTTCATCTTTTTCCAAATAGATAAGTTCTCCTTCTCCCCGCAGAAGCTCGACCAAGAAGGTAATCCACAACCTGTTACAGCATGGACATCATTACTGAGAAAAAACTCATTTGAGTTCAGTTTTAAGAAGTTCATCGATCTGTTTTACCAACCAGTGGTAAGCATGCTCAGTGGGAGAAAAGAACTAAGGATAAACGAGGAAATCCAAAGAATTCTACATCTCTCAGACCTAGCCAAAATGGGTGACTGGTATCTCTACCAGGATCACATAGAGATCAGAGCCTACGGATGAGAATTACCACCGTATAAGCTCCCAAGTTTTTACCTATCAGGATATTCTCTCTTGAATATATTCGACAGATGATAAATTCATATGAAATTCACTTTGTGGCCTTCAAAAAGAAACAATGGTTGAGGATCAAGGGACATATAGGATCTTTTATCTATAAAAACTGAGCGGTAGGGGAAGGGGCCAATAATATTTTGAAGGAGATGAAGTTCAGTATTATTTCCCCTTGGCACTATGATCCATGTGGGATTATTGTAGAAACCAGATTAAAGAATAAAATTTCCCCATATGCTCATGTGCCCAAACCAGAGGTTGAGAAGTTCATCAACCAGACAGAGTGGGAGGAAAACACTCTACTAAACACAGAACAACAACCTCCTCCAGTCCGCTTTTCCTAGACCACTACTCCGCAGGTACCGGTAGAGAAGAGGCCCATAAAATAATTTTCTCCTTCAACCATTGAAGTCTCTGCAGAAGACTTCCAGGTCTACAGGAAGAGGCCCAAAACTAGTCATACACTTGATAGGTCTGGAGGATAAGAAACCCAATTTACCATAGTAATGGAGAGAGATCATTCACCACTTTCCTCAGGAAGTCAGCAAATGATGTCTACTTCTTCATCCAAGAAGAAGAATGATACCACATTGACTACTAAGACCTCACAAGAGTCTACAGGACTTAGTATTTTTGAGAAATATAACTTGATTAAGAAGAAGAATGAGATGCTGACCAACAACACCTATGCACAATTCTTGAAGAAAACATCGACAACACACCATAGGTTTCTCTCTTCTTTCGACACAGAGAAAGGGAGAATGCACATGGAATTTCTGCAGGCACAAGTGCCTCATCCAAAGGCAATATCTGATTACAAGAGTGCAACATTTGAATTCAATGCAAATGAAGTGCATCCAGCCGACCAAATGGATCTGCACGGACAGATAGGGGAGATGATTTTCTCCACCATGGACAATACCTCCACGACTGTTGCAAAGTTGCAGGTTTCCTTGAACAATGCCCTGACTCAGCTGAAGCTGGAGAAGGTGTCTTCTTTGGCAAAATATAGCAAGATAAAGTCTCTAGAGGAACTTGTACTCAAAATTGGATATGATCCATCCAATGTCAAAGCAGCAGAAGCGCTCCTTAAGAAGAAGAATGCTGACATAGCCTCCCTAAGGAAAGAACTGAAAATATCTGCTACAAAAGACCCATAGGCGAAGGAAAAGGCTGAGACTGAAGGCCATAAGGAAGAAATGTTGAAATTAATCATGGAGTAGAACGTGCAAATTAAGGATATGGAAGCCGAGCTAGAGAAGCTATTTAAATAAAAAGAGAAAAATGTTCCAATAGAAGTCATCCCATTGAATGCAGTTCCCATCACAAGTATCAGTACAACAACAATAGCCACCATAGGGGAAATTCCAATAGGAACCATAGATGCATCAGAAAAGATGGAAAAGTCCATGGAGGACATGTCTCTGCAAGGACAGGAAATCAAGAGACTACATGATGAGATAAATAACCTTCAACAACTGAAGTCCACTTTTCAGTCAAGTTACAACAGTGAGATGCATAAGTCTTAGAGGCTCAAGCATGAACTTCAGAAGTTGTAGAAAGAGATAGTCATGGCTAAAACACTGTCAAAAGCCAAGGAAAATATTTGGATGGACATATGGAAATCCATGATAGAGATTTGGACGCTCATACATATTTTGTTTGAGAAGCATGAAACGGTGCAAAGAAGCAGACATGCCATTGACAAGATAAAAGGAGAACTGGGAGAAAGGTCTACAGAGGAAAATGAGATCATCAGGTTTTTGAACTCTAAGACAAAGGAGGAGCTAGAGGCTTTAGAGATTGAGGATAGGACAAAAACTATCCTTGAGGTCAAGAAAGTTTTGACCAAGAGAGGTTTAATGCTACAACTTGAGGAAAGAGCCCAAGTGATGGACATTGGAGTTCAGAGGTTTTTCAGCAAGATAGATTCTTTGCAAAATAAAGGTCTTCCAGGTTTACTAGTTGTCAATGACAAGTTGATTACCCTCTCCGACTACAAACAAAATATCATCACAATGGCAAAGGATGGCTCTAAGTTTGTAGGGATATAGGGAAGCATCAATGACAAAGCGTTTTTGGAGACTCTGTAGTTGGACCTCAACATCCAACACGATATCAAGTACATCTTCATCACCAAGCCCACCTTCACCAAATACACAAAGATGGATGAAGTTTACCAAAGGTTACTCAAAGTCACCGTCCCTAGTCAAAAGAGATGGGAGGACTTGTGTACCTTGATTGAGTAATATATGATGTGTACAATCCAAGTCATCATGTGGAATAGTCATGGTCAAGTCAGAGATGAATCACCAACCAACTTCCTTAGAATCAACACCTAGGATTCGAGAGGATCATTTAGAAATCCTATCTTTTTGTAAAATGTAATCTAGTTAGTTAGATTTTCTCTCCACCATATCCTGATCATTAATGATAGGATCAAATGTAATTTTTTCTATAAATACTTCAGACTTCGAAGTATTGGGGGTTGATCTTTACGCCCAAGCAAGTTGTAATCTGTAATCTTTTGAAGAGATCTACTTATAATAAAAATGGACGATTCACATGATTCCTGGGTGTTGATGTTGGTGATGTTAATTCTCTTTGTTTAATGTTTATCTTACTTTTTTATCATTCTGTTTTCTATCTCTGATCATTTAAAAGAATTTTAAGTGCATAATTTATCTCGAATACTGTGTTTCTCAATTTTAAAAATATGAATGTTATTCTTCTGATATTATAATAAAGAAATTCTTAAATGCTTCTTTATTGTGATTGACTATCTCACCTGTTTCTACTTTTCATCGCTTTAATTCTAAAGGATCCAACATTTTCATTATCCTGCCCTGTGAAGAAACCTAATAAAATTTGTTTTATGATCTCAACCTTTAACACAGACCCCATAGACCAATGGATGCGTGAGCAATATTTCAGCCATTTTTATAAAACAAAACAACACATTTCTATTAATTTAACTAACCTAATATTTAAAACCCGAACATATCTAAATCTTACAGAGAGATCCCTCTCTGAAACTGGCAGGGCTAGATCCCAGTTTTGAGTGATTGGGTAAGTTGCCTCTGCTAAATTTCTTCTACCTCCTGACAACCTCTAGGAATTTATAGAGTGCTGATAGTATCCACGCATATTTTGGTTTTGTTACTTACATCCATGATGTACTTAACCATATGCATAATCATAAGTCTGTGTGTAGCTTCCCTAGGTATATTTTTTAGCTTACATACATCTTTTCATTAAAATCATTTAACTCATGATTGTTCACAGTCATTCTCATGTGCTCTTCAAAGGCATACTAATTTTCCTCTTATCATAACAACAGAGCATCCTTGCTCCCTTACTCTTTCATCTATTTATATTAGTCTTTCCTGAGGGAATTGAACACAGTCCCCTCAAGCTATCATTCAAAACATAACTTTCATAACTCTTCAGAATGGAGTCAACCATGCATCCACGGTATTCATTAAAATTTGGCAAGTTAAATTCTTTCCTCGCATTCCACTCATCAAGGAAATCATATTATTCCTTTTGTATGCATATATTCATACAGGTGCATCACTTTCACATTTAATATCATTCATATCTAATTGGTATTGTCATCTGTGTTCATGTCGAGAAGAATCACAATGCATTAAACCCATGCAGTCAAACATATACAAATATAGGTGAGATTATTTCGTGTTTGAAATGAAATGAATTTGGTTTTCCTTTAAATGGACGGCTGAGATTATTTCATGTTTGAAATGAAAATTTAATAGACAAGATTGGACTATTCACATAGATCCAATATCGATGGTCTCAATTTATTTCATCCCGTGAAAGTGCAAGCTATATAATAAGGGGCCGGGGACTACATTATAAGACATGCTATTTACAAGTGATAATGTTTCATAACCTCATTCATTTCAGTAACCAGGGGTGGTATTATGAAATAAATTTATCTCTCCATTGAAATGAACGAATGGATTACAAGTGGAACAAGGATGTAAGCACAATACAATGTAGTCAGTATGCAAGCTCAACAAAGGAACAAGGATTGACCATCGAAAATTGCACCCATTTTTGATGTGGACCACTCACCCATTCCACTGAGTTAGATTTCCGCATCAGTTAAATGATTCAAGGAACACTGTATCTTCTTCACTTAGTTTCATACTTAAATTTATGAATGAAAGTGATAAACCACTGTGCACCTAGGAGAATATTCCCACACAAAATCTTGGAATATCGAATTTTAAGTCCAAATCACATTAAATCTCAGGTAATTGGTTCATCCCCAATATATGAATTTATTTGGAAATAAATCTCTCTTTGTATTTCATTTTAAATGATTATGACTTCTAGTCTAACTGCTTTATTTACAGGTGGCATGGATAATGAAGTTAGGAGAAGGAAATCCAAGATAGAGGATCTAGAAGAAAAATAGTATGATGAGGAGAAAAATCCCAATTCAACATTCTTCTCAGATACCACTTACAATAGAGGGTTGAAGGCATGCAACAAAGGATCAACATAAGATATAAATTCAATAATTGTTAGAAGAATATTTTCCATTTTTACATTTATGTGAAATTTCAATTATTTTTTAGTGGATAGAATGGGTATGGGGAATTGGGAGTGATGCGAAGGGGGGAGGGGGCGGAGGGTCCAAATGATATTCCACCTTCACGTGGTTGTCCTTGTTCATTAGATAATAAATTATTCTTGAAACCAAGAGACACTCATTCAAGTATTCCACTTTAGTGTTTCTAGAGTCTCGTACATGTTGATATGTCTGTTTATTTATTTAAGTATTATTTAGTCATATACCCTGTTATTTTTTAATTATTTTTGTTGGTCTTCACAATGTAAATGAAACTTACAACTAGCATATATTTTATTTGGTTATATGATATCCTACCTCATCATTCTCTTGGACACATGTAGTTAGTATTCAATTTTCCATTTTAGTTAGTGTGTGTGCACAATTTCCAAATATTCATGTTGGCACTCTCGATTCCATTTATTGGTAGTTTTATTTGATGATAAATTATGTATATTCAATATAAGAACTGAATTTTTTTTTTAAACTCTATTGATTATGGTCATATTCCTTGCTAATTCATGTTTATGTATAAGATTGGTCAGAATCTTGGAGACAACAAGATTGTTCAAGGAGAGTAAGTTGAACAATTTTCTAATTCATTTTCACAACATGCATTTTCTTATAGATGTATATTTTTAGGCTCTACGATGTCGTATTTTTTCTAGTTATTGTTTGATAATAAATTCAAGTAACTTTTAAAGAAACGAAACAATACATATTTATGGTGCATGTAATCCCAAACTAATGTATATTTCAACCCTCTACTAAATTCTAGACTCAAATCACCCTAGCATATAGTATTTAGGGTTTACAACATATCCATAGTCCTATAACTTGTAACTTTTAAATTACCAAGACCATACATGGAGTTTCCTTCATGGGGCATGCAGTTTTTGTCATGCCCTAGTCATATGATTGTTTTTACATTTACAAGGAAGTTTTCACCCTTTTTTCACAACAAGACTTTTTTGGTTTCAAAATGCACAACTAAAGGTATGAGCACATGTAAAATGATAAAATACAAACTACACAACTTGAGCCACTAAACTTGGAGGTCATATGAGTCTTAGGCATGCATCATATAGTAAGATGTTTTTACCCCCCATTTTACAAAATATATGGAAACTTGGTTCAAGGTTGAAGTCTTTATTCATTTGAAAATGCACTCGAGATGATATATATATAGATTTAGAATGTTATTAAATTCACCCAAAAACTTAGATCACTAAATTTGGAGCTATATAGAAGCATGACATGCATTTCCATAGGGTCACTTTCTATTGTTTTGGTCTCTCAATTTACAAGCAAGATTTTACCTCTTGTACACAACAACCACTTTTATGTTTTCAAATGAAAATATAAATATGTAGAAAGGTGTGAAATTGTTTACCCTTAGAAACTTAAACCACTCATATTGCAGGTGTGTTAACACTTGGGCATGCATTTTGTGCAAGGGTAGAAATTACAATTTGAAAGAAAAACATGTATTTTTTAAGTTTGAGTGTGAATTTTTAGATGTGTAGGATCTAGCCCTAATCATAATCATAATCATTTATATCATCATAATCATAATAATAATCAAAATTAGAAACCATAATAAGTTCTTATGCAACAATAGAAACCCTAATCATAATCATTTATATCATCAAATATAGAGAACAATGTCATATACATTTGGCTCAACTTCTTCAACTTCTTAGTATAACACATATACCTTCTCCCTATGTCCAATTCATCATAAGAATGCATTTCAGTCTACATGATCAATTTGATTTTTTTTCTTCACTTTATTCTCCCCTCGTTACAATTTTTATGCACATATTCCTTGTCCCAACTTCAATGACCAAAAAACCCATCGTCACCTCTTTGATGGCCCATGCCTCAAGTGCGTCGATAATGTGATGAGTTGTTCCCATATGAAGAAACAACTTCGATGGTATTTTCTCACCATAGAGATAGAACTCCGATGGATTTTGCTTCTACTAGAGCTTTGTGTCTGACGAATTGTATCATCCCTATTGTCACCAGTTTGAGAATGTCTTCTCAGAATAACATCACAGGTCTGACGACATGCTAGTTGGGATCACAATGGGATTTCAACACCATAACGTCTAAGGACTGACGAAATATTGCTAGATGAAAGTTTCCCATAAAATGGCACATGGAAGTCATTTGTGTCAAAAGAAATATATATATATATATATATATATATATATATATATATATATATGATTTTCGTCGTTGCGATGTTAATTTACGATGAAATTTCGATGGATTAAATCTATCTATAGCTATCATGTCATAACTTTGAATGTTAGACATATGACAAGTATTTTAATTTGTCACACATGTGAAAAAATGCCTTCAATGAACATTCTAAACATGATTTTTCGGATGTCCAAAAAGTATTCATCGGACTGTCATTGGAATGTTGTTGGAAAATAGGTCAAATGTTATAGTGATTCCATGCAAAGAAAAGTTTTACTCTAGGGAGAAGGTAGAGGAAAATTTTCCTCACATCATTCGGTAAATATTTTGGGGACAAAAAGCCTCCCTAAATGGGGAGGTATTATCCATATTGGATAATTATATATTATTTTTCATTTATGTCAATGCTTTCAGAGTGGAATAAATTAGAGGAATCAAATTGGCCTAAAAAAAGATTTGAAATATTTCAAATCCATTTTGAGGCATCAAACATGTTAAAATTTTGGTAATTCTCATTTAACCATAGACAATGTCACATCATTTTCACCCAACCATAGGCACTTACACATGCCACCCACAAGCACAACAACCTTTTCTTAGATACATTTCAAAAATTCCATTAGAACCAAAAGATAAACCCTAACCAAAAATACCAATACTACTCCGACAGTAGCGCAATATCAAGTGAGTGTACCTCTACCAATATAATCATACATTTAACAAGAGAAGCACACAAGAGAGCCACCAGAAATATTGAGATTACACCGCGACAACTGTTGCACTACCCTCTCCAGACTTGTGCCTCCGTCTGTTGCAACTGTTGCTCCTTAAACTTGCGCCCTAGTTGAGTAAGTGAGTGTATGTTCAAATGAGGAGCGCTTAGCCTCTATTTATACTAGTATTCCAAGGTGTCTTTTCATGTGGGGCCGACCTCACTTTCTGGAGCCTTCTATTTACTTTACTATTAATATTCTTGGGCTGATTTCTCTTCTAGGTTATTCCACATCTGTTTAATGGTTCTCTTGCCTCTATAATATTCTACTCTAAGTACAAATGTTATACTGGAGGTTAATACCTCTCGCAGCTACCAAAACATCAACACTCCCTCTTATCTAGGGAGGTATTAACTATGATGTTCTTCATGCAATGGTCTCAATCACATCCATCCATCTCACATGGCATGGAAAAGACTCACATGTTCTTGCATACTAGTCTATAGGTAGCATCATCATAGCCACACATGTTATCTCATGATCAAACATATCATGTCACAAGTATCACCATTATAGCCAAACAAGCTCTATCATAGTCACACACAAACTATCTGATGAATCGATACATCACAAACACCTTCATAGACATATACTACCTCTATCATAGTCACACATAGAATAGATAATGGTCATGTTACAGTCATGCATCTGGGGCCTCATCAACACATGTAGCATATCTCTAGTGGGCACAACCTCGTCGTCCTCTCATACCTTATGGGTCTTGGAATCATTTCAGACCTTATGTCATTATAGGACTTCATCTAGCTCACTCAAAGTTAGGAAACTATCCAATTCACATAGAACTACACTATTACCCAATCCACACAGAATCGGGGAAATTTATCAGTTTGAGCAAGTTTACACACAGAACTACGCTACTACACAATACTTACAAAGTATGGGAAACTATTCGGGTTGATCCAGTTCACACATATAACCATGCTACTACACAATCCATATGGAGTCTGCGCAATTGGCATGCGTACAAATGACTACCCGTTGCTACCACACTCTGTAAGATACTACCTAAAGAATTGAATATGTGACTCGTCACTCCCTCTTACAAGGGAATTCCTTTTGGACCACTCCAAGATTTTCCCTGAAGTACTCAAACTTTACCTTTGACAAAGGATTGGTCAACACATCTACTATATGCTCGTCTGTGCCAATATAATGGAGTTTTACATATCCCTTTTGCACCAGATCTTAGATATAATGGTACTTGATCTCTATGTGCTTGGAATTGTCATGAAACAATGGTTTCTCAAACAAATTTATACAACTATGGTTTTCAAAAAAAAATAAATTCACCTCCTATTCAAGATCAAACAACCCTGCAAGAAAATTCCAATTCCACACAACTTCGCTACTAGATGAACATGTTGCTATATATTGTTCCTCGACTGTACTGAGTGCCACACTAGTCTGCTTCCTGCAGAGCCATGAAATCATAGCTAACCCCAAACTGAAGCAATGTCCTGATGTAATCTTATGATATGTGACACTACTGACCCAATCTGAATCAACATAACGTTCCAGTCTTATCTTATGATTCGAAACATACCGGAGTTGAAATTTTATCATACCCTTCATGTACCTTTACATGTGCTTTGTTTCAATCAAGTGAACATGTCTTGGTTCAACCATATGCTGACTCAAAGTGTTCACTACAAAGAATATATCTCTCCTAATATTCATCAAATACATCAACGAACAAATCATATTTATGTACATGGTAACATCCACTATCCCTAGAGAAGTATCACTCAATAACTTCAGTTTCGTCACCATCGGTGTGGGCATGGATTTACAATCCATCATTTTGAATCTCTTCATAATTTCTACCACATACTTTCCTTGGCTAAGGAAAATCTCGTCTGGTTTTTGCCACACCTCTAGAACCAAGAAATAATGCATCATACCCAGGTCTTTCATCTCAAATTCTGATGCAAGATTTCTCTTTCACTCAACAATGAGCTTCTCGTTCCCTGTTAGAAACAAGTAATCCACATATAACAACAATATCACTGGTCCACTATCCTCAACCTTGTAGTAAAGGTTTCTATTTTCTTTACTCTTGGTAAAATCCAAGCTCATTAGAAAGCTATCGATTCTACCGTACCATGCCCTCGATGCTTGCTTCAATCCATACAAGGATTTCTTTAACCTGCACACATGTGATTTCCTGTCATGTGCCTCAAAACCTTATGGCTTATCTATGTACACTTCCTCTTCTACTATCCCATTCAGAAAAGTTATCTTCACATCCATCTGGTGTACCTTCCATTTCATTACTGCAACTATCGCAAGTATATCTCTAATTGAAGTGTATATTGCCATATGAGAAAATGTCTCCTCATAATATATTCCTTCTTTCTGGGAGAAACCATGAGCCAAAAATATTGCCTTATATTTCTCGATACTGCCATCAGCTGAATAATTTTTCTTGTAGATCCATTTAGAACTCACAAATGATTTCTCTTTCGGTCTCGGAACCACATCCCAAACATCATTCTTAATGATGGACATGTACTCCTCAATTAGGTCATCCTTCCATGCTTTCTTCTCTTCATCATCTTCATAACATGTAGGCTCGACATCAATGATATCACATAACAATGCCATGTAACTAGAATATGGTCGAGGTTTCTTTCTTTCTATGAAAGATCCATCTAGAGCACCATACTTCTCGACATCCTAAATAATATCATGAGCCCAAGATGGTCTTATTTTCTTCATACTTGTTTCTATAGGTATTTATGGTTCTGGCATGTCATGGTCCTCCAGACCATGCTCTTCTGGCACAAAATCATTACCTGCATCTGTATCTACAAATCTACGAGCTTAGGCTCCTCATCATGGATCTCCTATGTATGATGCTACCTCGATCTATTGAAGGTTGAATCCCCATCGAAGGCTGTAAGTTTTAAACCTGCGAAGTAAAGCAATGCATATAGATTCTTAAGAAAAACATAAATTAATCAGTGGCTCATTCACATAGTACACAGAGATTTATACCGGAAACCCTCAACCAGGGAAAACCTTTCTTATTTCATTATATCGAATTTCACCATTAACCATACAATATATACAATGTTTTTAGGTACTCCGTAGATACAAAAACCATAATCCCTTAATCCAGTATTAATTTAGAAAACCCCTAAACATAGCAAAATCCGCCAAATATAGAAACAATTGCCCCAAAAAAAAATTCGGGGCGCTGCCCTGAACACTGCGCATAACCAAGGGGGGGCATACATGCCCCCCCCCCCCTTCGGACCCCCGTAGGAAGCGCCCAATGCACACAACATAGTGAACGCTACTACGAGGGATCATCAGATGCAGTTGTCGAATCTGACATGCCCACACACACACATGCAAAGAATATAACACATACCCAACATTCTCCAACTTTTTGTTTTATTTGCATATAGGGGTCCACAAGATTATATATAGTCAACAATCTAGGGAAGCAATGCCCATTGTTACTCTACACCAGGAGAACTTTTTTGTGCTCACCAACTTTGTCAATGAATCTGCAACATTATTCAAAGTGTCAACCTTTTCCAGTAACACCTTCTTTTCCTCAACCATGTCTCTCACAAAGTGATATTGAACATGAATATGCTTTGTCTTCGAATGATAAGTTGGGTTCTTTGCCAGGAAGATTGCACTCTAACTGTCACAATCTAATCTCACTGCTTGTTGTACCAACCCAATACCTGAACACAATCTATGTAACCATATTTCTTCCTTGCTTGCATGAGTGTCTGCCATGTATTCAACTTTTGTAGTTGAGAGTGCCACTACAACCTATCTTTTGCTCATACAACTGATTGCTCCTCCAAATAGGTTAAACAAATACCCACTTGTATATCTTCTACAATCCAGATCTCTAGCCCATTCTACATCAACAAAGCCATGTATGTACACCACTCTGTCCAATCCTGGTCATCCTTAGTAGCACAATCCATAATTGGTAGTGCCACTCAAATACCTCAAGACCCTATTTGTTGTTGTCCAATGCTCCTTCCTTGGTTTTGACATATACCTGCTCAAAACTCCCACTACATGTGCAATGTCTGGTCTAGTATAGACCATTGCATACATCAAACTACCAATTTCACTGGAATACGGAACATGGGAGATGCCCTCTTCTTCTTCCTGTGTCTTGGGACACTGATCTACATATAACTTTACACCTATAGGAATAGGAACCTTGAACGGCTTACTTCTGTGCATATTAAACCTCTGCAATATTGTCTCAACATATTTTCTCTGATTCAACCAGAGTTTCCTATTTGTACGATCTCTTTTAATTTCCATTCCCAGAATGAAGTTAGCAGCACCGATATCCTTCATGTCAAATTTGGAGGATAACTGCGATTTCACCTCCTTGATAACATCCATGTTATTTCCTACCAACAACATGTCATCAACATACAACACTACACAAATGAAGTGATTACCAACCTTCTTGGAATATACACAGTGATCAACCCTGCTTCTCACAAATCCCAATCCAAGGATGTATGTGTCAAAATTTTGGTACCACATCCTAGGTGATTGCTTCAGACCATATAGTGACTTCTTTAGCTTACAGACCAACTCTTTCTTCCCCTTCACTACAAATCCTTTTGGATGCTTCATGTAGATTTCTTCTTCCAGATCCCCATGTGGGAATGTTGTCTTCACATCCATTTGTTCCACTTCAAGATCAAAAGAAACAACTGTTGGAAATACTAATACAACTGAGAGGGGGGGGTGAATCCGTTGTTTATAAGCTTAAACAATTTTATACCTTCTTAACAATTATTAATATTTCTTCATGTGTCATCAAGCAACATACATCATATGGACAGTAAGAGTAAATATCATCAGTCACACATAAAATACACACAGAGACAGATTTTCACGAGGA
>ML780961.1:402255-427617 GCA_009831015.1 Picea engelmannii
TCTTAACAATTATTAATATTTCTTCATGTGTCATAAAGCAACATACAACATATGTACAGTAAGAGTAAAGATCATCAGTCACACATAAAATACACACAGAGACAGATTTTCACGAGGAAACCCATAAAGGGAGAAAACCTCTTCTTCTTCGAAATGATAGGCAGTCTTTTTCAGTTCTATACATCATATACAATTGAGCACCAACTCAATGTGAGGCTGCTACCTCTGTTTTACAAGCTGCAACTTGTTTGAGAGCTCCAACTCTCTGGTTTCTCTAGCACCCACTAGAAGGAAGCACCGACTCCCTGAGTATTCCAGCACCAACTGGATGGAAGCACCAACTTCCTGAATGTTCCAGCACCAACTGGATGGAAGCACCAACTTCCAATTACACAGGCTCCAGCCTGCATAACAGAGAACACCTGTTCTCCCTTCCACCACCCTCCCACCCTGGTTTCTCTGGCCACTACCAGATAGAAGCTACAACTTCCTGTGTTCAAGCTCCGACTTGAACCTCTAAGGACAATAGTCCTCCCTAGCACCTCCCAACCTCCCTAGAATATTAATGGTTAAATATACATTCAACTTTACAGATAAATCAGTTCTTACCAGTCCTTCTTTGTTCTTTAATTCTGGTCTTCTGTTCACTGTTCTGCTACTGTTCACTTATTCAACAGGTCTGCTCTGTATCATGTCTTCTTTCATTCTGCTCTGCTTCTGTTCTATCCATCATATTGCTCTTCTTCTGTTCTCGTTCTGCGCAGTTCCTTCACTGCTTACTATACCTCTCCTCATCTTCTTCTTCTTACTAATTACACATTTTTCCTTCAGAATCATCAACGCAATTCGGTCTAATTCATTTTCTTTTATCCCCACTGTTATGACGGTTCAGCTTCCCCTTTCAATGGAGAATCCAACGACATCATTCTTGGCAACTAAAATGCTAACCAATTCATCATTCCTAGTCGGTTTTCCTTAACGGATTTACAATTGAAGCGTTAATGAGTGAGTATACACAGAAACCCTCTGATCAAGGTTTGATCCAACGGTTCAGATCCCATCGGGATTTCACCCATCGCGATTTCGACATTTGCAATGTCGAGAGCACATGTACTCGGAACCTCCGATTCTCCGATTCCCGATTTGCTCTTTTCCGAGCTTAGCCCCTTTTGACTACACAATGGTCCATGTGACCAGCTATCACGTGACCACCACCATACCTATCGAAAATGTGCGTTAGCCCTCCTAGCTATAACAATGTCCATATGACCTGTCTCCGTGTGACCTCGGTCATATCATTCCATCGGAGTTTCGCCACTCACGATGTCATTGTACACATGCCTTTGGGAGTCTCGATCCCTGATTTCCTGATGACGGAGATCAACGATCCAGATCTGGTTCTTATCCAACGGCTGTGATTACTTCGCGAAATCGCATTTCGCGATTTAGGAGTTCTTGATGCATTGTGTTCTTGACATATCATATCCCGATCCCCGAAACTCCGATTCTACCTGTCCTCTGCGTTGTCATCACACATGATTCGACACGTATGAAAACACTGCCACGTGTCACTCTGATTCCTTGCATGTATGTGTCTAAAGTGTTGAATCTATCTGACACTTGTCAATACCTGGTTGTGCCACGTGTCGCTTAGCTGACGTGAACTGCTATCGTAGATCGACGGTCTAGGTCACATGTTGATCTGACGGTTCAGATTCCGTCGGGATTTCGCATATCACGAAATCGGGGATTTCGTTGTGGAGTGAAATTTGCATTATGAAATCCCGATCCCCGAATTGCCAATGAGGCCTCCTGGCTGCCACATGTCCATACAAATGAACGGTCCAGATCCCTGCTTGTTTAACGGTTGCGATCAAATCGCGAAATCGCATATCGCGATTTCGGGGTTTTCAATGTCAAGTGATTTTTGCGTTATGAAGTCCCGATCCCCGAACCTCCGATGGCTTATCTCCCTTGCAACTTCTGCAGATCTGACGGCTATTGTTCTTTCGGGAAATTTGAACAAGATCCTACGGTCACTGACTCTTCTTCCTTTTTCCTTTGTAAGCTCTTGCTGTGCGCATTTTCTTCAAGGCTATTCCTCCTGATCTTTTATCCTTCTTATCCTACTGTCTCTACTGTTGCCATTAATGACAACAATCATCACTGCATTCTATCCACTGAATTTGCCAACAACAACAATAGATAAAAGAAATCTAAGAGAATTTAACTTAGCAACAAGAGGAAAAATCTCACCAAAGTCAATTCCCTCTACCTGGGAATAACCTTTTTCTACTAACCGAGCTTTGTATTTCTCCACTTTTCCTTCTGCATTAAAATTCTTCTTAAACAACCATTTTCTACCAACATATTTTCTTCCAGCTGGAAACTGAACTATATCCCATCCCTCATCTTATCCAAGACATCCATTTATTCAACCATGGACTTCTTCCATAGTTTACTATCCTTTGAATTCATTGCTTCCCTGACAGTTCTGGGATCATCATCAGTAATAGATAAATCAATTTTGGAACAGAAATCAAGTGGACTATACCTTTCTGGTTTCCTTCTTTCTCTCACTGATCTCCTCAATACTAGTGTATGAGGTTCTTCTTCTCCTGCCGCTGCTTCATCTTCTTTAGATGATTCAAATTTTGCATCATCCAACTCTAGATCTATTTTCTCAGGTTTGTCTTTCCTTGGTAGGAATTCCTGTTTGGACACATCTTTTACCTCTCTAAAAAAAACATTCCGACTGTAAATAGTCTTCTTAGTTTCTAGGTTCCAAAGCTTATAACCTTTCACACCATATTTATAACCAATAAAGATACACTTTTTATCCTTTTATCCAGCTTACTCCTATTTTCCTTTGGAACATGTACATAAGAATCACAACCAAACACTCTAAGATGTTGAAGAGAGGATTTCTTTTCAATCCATACCTTGTGTGGAGTTGTATCATCCAACACTGATGAAGGTGATCGATTGACCAGGTAACACATTTTACCCACTACCTCTACCCATAATTCTTGTCCTAACTCGGCATCACTGAGCATGCTCCTTTATTTTTCCATCAGTGTCGTGTTCATCCTTTTTGCAACTCCATTCCACTGAGGAGTGTAGGAGTAGTCTTCTTCCTTGCTATACCACACTTCTTACAAAATTATTCAAATTCATTTCCACAGAATTCTCCACCATTATCTGTTCTCAATACCTTTATTTTCTTCTCTGTCTGATTTCTACGAGAGCCTTAAACTCTTTAAATTTATCAAATACCTCATATTTCTTTCTAAGAAAATAAATCCATGTGTACCTTGAGAAATCATCTATGAATGAAACATAATACAAATACTTACCTAGTGGTGGAACAGGCACAGGTCCAAACACATCACTGTGTATCAATTCTAAGATCCCCTTTGCTCTTGTAGCACCAGATGGGAATCTTACTTGATTTTTTTTACCATACAAGAAATGATCACAGAAATCAAAATCTAGAGTGCAATTAGACATACCTTCAACAATGCCTTTACCGTGTAGTGTTCGAAGGCCCTTTTCTCCAATATGCCCCAGTCTTTGATGCCACACCATGGTCTTGTTTTCAGGGACGGTATTGGTCTTGTCTTCTTTATTTGTCTGCTCAAGGACAACATAATTGTTACGCCCATTAGTATAAGTTCTTCCCAACAACTTGTACATATTTCCTCACCGAACTCCCCTCATCAACACCATTGCCCCTCGTACCATCTTGCAAGTGTTCTTTCCAAATACAATATCCACTCCTACATCATCCAACTTGCTTATAGATATTAGGCTCCTGGAAAGTTTTGGAATGTGAATAATCCCAGGGAGAGTTCTAATCCTTCCATATTTTAGCAACAACTTAACCCTTCCACGTCCCATGATTTTGGCTATCGATTCATCTCCTAGGAATACATCACCACCATCGTATTTTTCATATTCAGAGAACCACTCCCTGTGAGGAGTCATATGGTATGACGCACCTGAGTCAATCAACCATACTTCATGATCTGCATGTGTACCTATAGAATACAGGTAAACATCACCTCCTTCTTCAGTGGAGGTTTTCTCCTCTGTAGAAGAGGTACTATCAGATCCCTTTGGTTTATCAACCTTCTTAGACTTGCAATGTTTCTTATAATTCCCTATTTTACCACACTTCCAACATTTCCTCAAATATTTTCCTAGAGACTTAGATCTACCTGTAGATTTAGATCTCCCCCCCGAAGGCTTACCAGGATTCATGTCTTGGGTACGACCTCTTACAAATAAAGCATATGTGCTATGACTATCCATGATTTTCCACCTCATCTCTTCAAATAACAAGGATGAAACTACATCCTCATACTTAAATGTAGATTGAGTGGTACTACCAATTGCTACAACTAGATTATCCCAAGAGTATGGAAAAGAACATAACAAATTAATACACTTATCTTCTTCTGCAATCATAATATTAATAGAGACAAGTTGACTTACCAGATTATTAAAGGCATTGATATGTTCTGTCACATAATATCCATCTTCCATCCTAAGATGATACAACTTCTTTGAAAGAAACAACTTGTTTACTAGGGACTTTGATTGATACAAATTCCCCAAGTTATCCCATAGTTCCTTGGCTATAGATTCTCCCGAGACATTCAACAAAACCAAATCTTCCAAGAAGAGTCGAATAATACTCCTTTCTCTTCTATCCAACTTCCCCCAATCTTCCTTTGACATACCATTAGGTGGTGTACTAGTAATTTGTGTACTAGTAGGTTGTGTATCTGTAGCCTGTGTGCTAGTAGACGGCGTACCAGTAGGTTGTCTACCAGGATCCACAGCGATCCATTGTTCTTTGTCTACAATAAGGTCCTCCATTTTGAGATTCCATAGCTCAAAGTTTTTACTGTTGAACTTCTCTATCTCGATTCTAGAAGATCTCACCATTCCTCTTTCTATACTCTAATCTCCACTGCAAAATCTCCCACTAAACACAGGTTTATCACAGACCTAAGAAAAACTTAATATGTCAAGGCCAAGCCAAACCCTCAGCAACAAAGGCATCGCTCTGAAGCAAAAAAATGAGCTATGATACCATATGCAAGTTTTAAAGATGCGAAGTAAAGCAATGCATATAGATTCTTAAGCAAAATATAAATTAATCAATGGTTCATTCACATAGTACACACAGATTTATACCTGAAACCCTCAACCAGGGAAAACCTTTCTTATTTCATTATATCGAATTTCACCATTCACCATACAATATATACAATGTTTTTAGGTATTCCGTAGATACCAAAACCCTAATCCCTTAATCTAGGATTAATTTAGAAAACCGCTAAACATAGCAAAATCTGCTAAAAATAGTAAAAACCGCCCGGTGGTGAATGTTGTGCTTAACCAGGGGGGGCATACCTAGCCACCCTTGGGACCCCCCTAGGAAGCGCCCGATGCACATGACAAAAAGAGCGCTACTACGAGGGATCTTCAGACGCAGTTTTCGAATCTGACGTGCCCACACACACACATGCAAAGAATATAACACATACCCAACAAAGGTAACATCTATGCTAATCTCGATTTGTTTGTAACTAGGGATGTAGAATCTATATGGCTTCGATGTATCACTATATCCAACAAATATGCCCTTCTTTCCTGAAGGATCCAACTTTGATCTCTTATCCTTTATTACATGGATGTGTAAAACTCTATGTCTGGATAGTCTGCTCTTGGTCTCAGCTAAAGAGCATATGAAATGTTTCCTTCTGCAATAGTCATTATAGCTCCCTCTCAAAGCCATTACCTGTGACCTTCCCATAATAAGAAACAAGAACAACATATCCATAGTAAACTCCATGGATTTTAATGGATAACCTACTTGGAACAAAGTCAACAACTAAGAACATATCCTAGAGGAGATCAATTTATCTTGTAAAAAAGTGAATTATTAATATGATCATTTACTAGAGTTTTAGTTGTACCAATAATATTCAAGTGTTACTAAACTAGCAATAATAAAATTATAAAGATTGTTATTCTAGTTGTTAGCACTGAAATTCACACTTTGACTACTAAAGTGTAAGCTCAACACCCATCATAATGTAAAAGATAATTTTGGTTTTGAATAGGTGGATCAACAAGATGGATAAAGAAATAGAAAGGCTTGCAAATTGTAGATCAATAGGCTACACCAATGGGCAATGGAGTCACAAACATCCTACTCATCGAAGGAAAAAAAGATGCTCAACAGAAAACAAGATTATATGTTGATAAGTGGAAGAATGAAGAAGGAAAACATAAGGTAGAGTGTTCACTAAACAAAGATCCTCTCAATTTAATGAATCAACAAATACTTGAATATAAACAATGACCATAGGGAAAAATACAACAGATCCTCTGCTGCTTAGGGATCCATAAATGATTGACAGCCTTTGATCCTCAAATCTGCAATATATTAAAATAAGAAGAAATATAAATAGAAGAGTTACAATCTGAAGTTATAGCTCTCATGATTCTCCAATAGCAGTAATGATTACAATCATAAAATTCCCACAGGCTTACAAATGAACATACACAGAAAAACTGCCTACTCCTACTCTCTCTAGCCTCCCTTGGCTCATCCCTCTCCTTTCTCCAAGAGATATTTCCTTCTTTAAATAGAAAATAGCATCCAAATCAAATAAATAGGTCGAATCCCATCTCCTCCATTGGATTCTAAGCCTTGGCGATAGGTGGCAACAATCAAAGAGACAAAAATCCAACAAACTGCTAATTTTCAGGAATTTGTTGGAAGTCATTAATAAAATGTATCCACCTCATTGAATGAGGCCTTTGTTCGAGATAAATATTAGGTGCAAGTATCCCTTGACATCTAACTTATCCTTGAGAAGTCATTCAAACTCTCCTTGACATGTGGCAACCTCCCAACAAGGTGAATATCAAAACCGTGACTGCTACAGGAAATTAGGCATCGCCGCTGTAAAACAATTGGGTAGCGCCATGTCTATGTCTAATAGCTCTCAAAACATAACACATTTTGAAACACTGAGAGAGGTTTTTGTTATTTGGAATCTTATGAATAAAACCCTCCTCCAGTTTTCAAAAATACCTTTCCAATTGTTCAGAATCCTAGTTTCAAGTTAGTCACTAAAAACTGGTAAAATAACTCTGCACAATTCATTTTCTGCGATAAATATTAGGTAGTGCCACTTATGTTGCGCTTGTGTGCAGATTTAGATAGCAATGTCAAAATGCAACGCCTTCAATATTGAACGTGTGTAGAGCAGTTGGTGGTCTTTTTATAATGTCGAACCCATTGTGTTTAGGTGTCTTGGCAGTATAGTAGGTTGTGCACTTTACAACTGAGGGAGTTAACACTTTAGAAAAAACCCAAAACTCTGATAGTTTGGCCTCTTCTAGCTACAAATTCTTGTGCTAACATAGGCTCCATAGGGGATAGATTCCTCCCTATGAGGCTCTAATAACTATTGTAGTTTTGGTGCCTTATCCTAGGGCTGCTCCCAACCTTTAACCTCTACAATCTGCTTTGATCTGTGACCTTCATCTGAAACTAAATGCAAATGAAAACTGAAATTGACAAAAATGATAAAAATGATGCTTGTTCGACAAGATTATTTCACACACCTACTCTAATTATTGGGAAAATGAAGCATTCAAGTTACATGAAACAACCAATGAAGCCATTTCATCATTTTTTCAACTGTTTGAAGCTTTGAAATGTGCTTCCTTAAGCACCAAAGATAATTCTTACTTGAAGGCACGTTAAAGAAACATTTGGCAATACACTTTCCATTGAATAAATCAATGAGCCTAGGCCCACTTTCTGCTTGCATACAGGCTACAAATGGATCCTAAAAAACATCATCAATACTTTCCCCTGTGACATTTCTTTGTGTAAAAAGGAAAAGTATTCCATTAGGTCCTTCCTCCACTGTGCTTGGTTGTTGTATGGATTGTTGATTTTCTGATTCATCCTCAATGCATATGGCCTTGGTCCAGTCCTGGTCATGAGGTGTATTAGGAAAAAGTCTTAGTGATGCTTGTCCTTTTTCAATTTCAACCTTTCTCATCTGATCACATGACATTTGATCTTGGCTTCTTGATGAAACTGAGCTTGTGTCTTCAAGAGGAATAGGGGGTTGATAGGCAGTTCATCACAATTATAAGTTCTTGGGAAACTACATTCTTCTATCTTATCTTCTGATTGTGAGGAATATTCATCATAGCTTGGATTATGGTCCCAATTTCTCATTTTTTTACCTTCTAAACTTAGATTATCATCTTCTCCTTCTTTTTCAGCAACAAAAATATGACATGAGGGTTGAAACAAGCTATTGTTGCTTTAATGGGAAGGGTACTTTTTTTTATATAAGGTCTTCAATAGATTGTTCATGGAAATCATCTTCATAATCATCATACAAAGATGAATTAATGACCATTTGACTATTAATGGCTGAGGGGATTAGTACAATAGCTGGGACAGTTGGTTGTTCAGTGAAAACATCCTCATAGTCATCAAAACTTGGCAAATCATGGCACACTGGTTCATTAACAATATGATGGATTACAACAAAAAATGGTAAGCTATGAATTCGTTCATGACAAGATGCAACATTATTCTCATGATGAAATAAATCTAAACCTAAGATGACCTCTCGACTTAAAGAATCGAGAAAAGGAGGAGAAAGGGAAACGATGGATTGTCCATATTGATCATTCTCTTGGGGACCTAGATTTTGACATGAATGATGCATTTGTTCTCCAAATTTAGGAAAATCATTATGAAACTCATCATCTAATTCCTGCTCTCTATAATCATCCCCTTCATCATCACTACTAGAGGAATCACTTGCTGAATCTTGAATATATGATGCATACCCCTCACAACAATTCTCAAAAATTATTTCAACTGGATAAATTATCTTGCAATGAGAATAAAAAACATCATGAAAGTCCTTCAAAGAGGAAATACTAGAAACATGGAGTGTTCTATACCATTGCCTCGCATCGCCTTCCAATGAATACATAAACATTTTCATCAATATATCTTCATGATGGATGTCAAGATGCTGCATCAAATCATGAAATTCATGAGCATGCTCAAAAGGGTTGTCATCATCACCTTCATAAAATCTAGGCAGCAGATCTTGCCATTCATCAATTTGAGGCACAAGATGTGGATAACCATCTATGGATGAGAAATTGAGTGGGGCAAACCTCCTGTCTAGGATAGCCTTCATAGCCATTTGATTTTTCTCATCCCCAGTGGAGTCACCAACATATTCTGAACAATGGAGTCTCCATGGTGAATGTGCAGTCTTGAAGGTGCCCAACTTCAGTCACCATCTAAATTTGGAGCTATGCAGTGTCATTCTTCCCAGGGAGCTTTTCAATCTACTCAAATCCATCCTTGGCAACGGCGCCAAAAATGTTAGCACTGAAAGTCACACTTTGACTGCTAAAGTGTAAGCTCAGCACCCATCAGAATGTAAAAGATAATTTTGGTTTTGAATAGGTGGATCAACAAGATGGATAAAGAAAGAGAAAGGGTTGCAAACTATAGATCAATAGGCTACACCAATGGGCAATGGAGCCACAAACATCCTACTCATCGAAGGCACAAAAGCTGCTCAATAGAAAACAAGATTATATGTTGATAAGTGGAAGAATGAAGAAGGAAAACATAAGGTAGAATTTTCACTAAACAAATATCCTCTCAATTTAATGAATCAACAAATACTTGAATATAAATAATGACTGATGGGAAAAATACAACATATCCTCTGCTGCTTAGGGATCCATAAATCATTGTCAGCCTTTGATCCTCAAATCTGCAATATATTCAAATAAGAAGAAATATAAATAGAAGAGTTGCAATCTGAAGTCACAGCTCTCATGAGTCTCCAATGGCAGTAATGCTTACAATCATAAAATGTTGACAGGCTTACAAATGAACATACACAGAAAAACTACCTACTCCTACTCTCTCTAGCCTCTCTTGGCTCATCCCTCTCCTTTATTGAAGAGATCTTTCCTTATTTAAATAGACAGTAGCATCCAAATGAACTAAGTAGGTCAAATCCCATCTCCTCCATTGGATTCTAAGCCTTGGATATAGGTGGCAACAATCAAAGAGACAAAAATCCAACAAACTGCTAATTTTCAGGAATTTGTTGGAAATCATTAATAAAATGTCTCCACCTCATTGCATGAGGCCTTTGTTGGAGATAAATATTAGGTGCAGGTGTCCCTTAACATCTAACAGATCCTTGAGAAGTCATTTTAACCCTCCTTGACATGTGGCAACCTACCAACAAGGCGAATATCAAAATCGTGACCGCTACAAGAAATTAGGCAGCATCGCTGTAAAATAGTTGGGTAGTTCCACTTCTATGTCTAATATCTCTCAAACCATAACACATTTTGAAAAACTGAGAGAGGTTTTTGTTATTTGGAATGTTATGAATAAAAACCTCCTCCAAGTTTCAAAAATACCTTTTCAATTGTTCAAAATCCAAGTTTCAAGTTAGTGACTAAAAAATGGTAAAATAACTCTGCACAATTCATTTTCTGCCATAAATATTAGGTAGCACTTGTAGGTAGCACCACTTATGTTGTTCCTGTGTGTAGGTTTAGGTAGAAATGTCAAAATGCAGTGCCTTCAATCTTGAATGCGTGTAGAGTAGTTGGTGGTATTTTCATAATGTCAAACCCATTGTGTTTAGGTGTCTTGGCAGTATAGTAGGTTGTGCACTCTACCACTAAGGGAGTTAACACTTTAGAAAACACCCAAAACTTTGATAGTTAGGCCTCTTCTAGATGCAAATTCTTGTGCTAACACTAGTTACCATACTTACTTAAAATGCATCAATATAAAACATTAAACCCGATATGAAAACCTGGAGTTTGGCTGTTGTTGTCCGACCACTTGTGTTGTCTTTAGTTCTGATACATTAGGTATCAGATGGCCTTTTATTGAGTCTGTCAAGATACTCTTGGCCTTGACCTCATTCTTTCATCTTCATAGAATTTATGGAATCCAACATGTAGGTGGCCTCTCCTACCCCTTTAATGTGATACTAATATCCATCACCGAGCTTCACCTTATGAGGTGAATCCTTCTGAACCAAACTTGAAAGAGAATCCTTGTAATCAATCATGTGTTTATAAGCACCACTATCAATAATCCATGTGTCACTTCCATGAGTGAATTCCTCTGTAAGAGATGATATTGATACATATTCTTCACTTGAATCATCTTCTTTTTATTTATTTTGAATAGGTTCATCGTCTTCTATGACATGAGCATGATGTCTTTTATTTTGTCCTTTTCTGATTTAATATTTTATGTTAGGACAATTTCTAGAAATGTGTCCCATCTTCTGGTAGCTGAGGCATTTGTAGCTTGAATAATATTTTTGAGTCTTTTGAGACTTTTGTGACATTTGTAATTTCTTGGGGGGATGACCATGTTTCCTGCTCTTTCCTTTTCTTGCACGTGTTGTTAATGATTGATCATCATCATCCAAATTGTATTCTCTTACTTCTATTATAGCTTCTTCTTGAGTACAATCTTCCCATAGTCTGCTGAACTTTCTTAGCTTTCACCTGGAACAAATTCCATGAATAAATGATTCCCAAAACTTTGGGAGACCATTCAATGTATTTATTACTAGCTCATCTTCTTCAACTATGTCTCCAATGGCTTCAAGTTGTTCTTTGATTTGAGATACCCTTGTGAAGTAGGATTGAATGGTTTCTGAATTCTACATCTTCACATTCTTAAGTTGTGTCCTCAATGTCATCTTTCGGTTGATATTCTTTCCTTCATATAATCGAGATAAATAATCAAACACTTTATTTGAAGTCTTCAATGATGAGACATGACATATCAAGTGATCCTTGATAGAATATGAAATAATTCTCTTTTCTTTAACTAGATTCTTCTTGTACTTTTCCTTATCCTCATCTCCCTCTGGCTCTTGAACTTCTTCTTCAATGAAGCATTCTAGATCATTCTCTTATAGAATGAGCATGACTCTATATTTCAGAAGTTATCAACACTCTCAAGCTTCTGATCAATCTTAGTGTTGGAATTCATTCTGCCCCAGGATCTAGAAATATGACACAAATTGAAACTTTGCATAAATGAATCTTGGACTTACCAGTGAGTGTGCAATTCCAAGACAACCTCCTTTCTTCAAGGATATACTGCAAATTTCTCTTTTAAATTCCCAAATGTCTTGACCTAGGGTTTTATGAGGAAACCCTAATTTTCCAACCTTTGAATGTTGGAGATATGATCTAGGGGAAAGATGCACCCTCCATAGACGACCTTCTTGGTGGATTGTGAGTGCTCAATGAGTTTGACAATAGGGGAAAACTGACGATCTTCTTTCCAGTGGTTAAACTATTCTAAAGAAAACCAACTTTGATTCCATGTTAAAATTTTGGTAATTCTTGTTTAACCATTGAAAATGTCACATAATTGTCACCCAACCATAGGCACTTACACATGCCACCCCTGAGCACAGTAACCTTTTCTTAGATAGATTCTGGAAAGTCCACTAGAACCAACAAATAAACCCTAACCAGAAATACCAATATTGCTACGACAGTAGCACAATATCAAGAGAGTGTATCTCTACCAATAGAAGTGTACCTTTACCAAGAGAAGCACACAAGAGAGCTACCATAAAGACTGACATTACACCATGACAATTGTTGCACTACCCTCTCTAGACTTGCACATCCTTTTGCTACAATTGTTTCTCATTAAACTTGTGCCCTTGCTGAGTGAGTGAGTTTGTGTTCAAATGAGGAGCACCTAGCCTCTATTTATACTAGTCTGCCAAAGTTTATTTTCATGTGGGACCGACCTCACTTTGTGGAGCCTTCTATTTAATTTACTATTAATCTTCTTGGGACGACTTCTCCTCTAGGGTATTCCACATTTTTGTAATGGTTCTCTTGATTCCAAAATATTCTACTTTAAGTACAAAGTTTATAGTGGAGGTTAATACCTCTCGTAACTACCAAAACATCAACAAAATGACATTTTTTTGGGTCCAAACCTACCCTAGAAAAATATTATATATTCTACACATAAATACCTTTCCAACAGTGAAAGAATTGCCTTAATCATAATCCATATGAAAACAATATGCCTCACATAAGTTGAACTACCATGTTCACCACCATCGTATGAGTGGATGCCACATTAGCCTCCATTACGTAGAATGTGTGGGGTCAGTCACATGGGGACCTTCAAGAATCATGTGGGGACTTTCAAGAATATTCTAGAAGGTCCAAACCTTATCAGTAATTGAGGGATGAAGAAGTCAAAACCCTACCTCTAGATGGTTGTTGGGTTATGTTAAATAATGGACCATTAGGAACATAATGAGTTCCATTCTTTTGCATTATATATTGTTCCATAGATAAGAAAAGCATCTAAGAGTTGTATTTTGTGAGCATAACAAAGGAGAAGGATGATTTTGTAGCATCCATTTAAATTTTGTTCTAATTAAAATCATAAAAACACTTAACTATTAAAAATCCCTTGGAATAAAAAAATATCTCACCATTCTTTATTAAAATAAATTAAATTCACAAGTACAAGTCTAATGAATAAAGTCAATATCCCTTAAGTCTTAGATAATAACAAGTAAAATTTAGATGGTTAAAAGTTGAATGATAAGAATAGTATGATTGTTTCATTAACAAAATTTCAAACTTCAAAGTAAAACAAGATAAATATCTTAAGACTTCACTCAAGCGCTCATTTCCCTTAAAGGATTTTTATACCCTAATCCTATTGATACACATCCTACAATCCAATATAAATCCAACCATATTAAACAATAGAAAAACAAAGAGTCCTCTAAATGTACATTCCACTATCATTATGACATTGAAATATATAACAAGAAGACATCCCAACAATGGAAGGACATTTTACTCTTTCTTAGGAGATTAGTTTGACTAGTAAAAGGTTAAAGTCATCATCATCTTCAATTCAATAAACCTAGTTACCATTGGTACATTATTAAACAAGATGAGCTGCAGAGCAACCAGTCCCAACCTTGAGGGAAGGGGTGGAGCCACTAATAGAAGCTTGGATGAGATTGTTAAATATTTAGCTTGAAATGTGGCCTCTTAGCTTCAGCCTCTTTTTTGGTCTTGGAAAAGGAGGACGTTCTAACTCCCAAACCTGTACAGGCAAGGGTGTCATTGCTTGACTTGGACGAGCTTATTAAAACTTTAGCTTGAAATATCAGACTTGATGTGGCCTCTTTGTTTCTTTTTTAAGGTTGGACAAGCATATAATTTTGACTCTTAACGTGTAGAATGTCTTTGTCGAGGACGATGGTAGTTTAGAATGTCGGGTTTCTACTACGCGTAGCTCCTTTCACGAGAATGAAAATGCATATGTACTTATAACTGTCTAATCCAATCACTCCTTTTTTATTAGAATAATCATTGCTCGTTTGGATTGAGGATTCAACCATGCCTTTCTTTTTAAATTAATCATTCGTAGTTTGGATTAATTTATATATTTTGGATTGAGTATTCAACCATGCCTTTCTTTTTAAATTAATCATTGGTCGTTGGGACATCCATGATAGATGGAAAGGATTAATTTATATATTTTTTCAAGTTCTAAATAATGAGAATCTTGACGTGTTAATGCAAATATCCTTTTATGTGATCTTCATTTTTAATGTGCTTCACTCGTAGTGACACAAATGTATTGTAATGTTTATAAAAAAAAATAATTAGTCTCATCCCAAGATGTCCTCAGTGATTTGCTTAAACATCAACGTCTTTATGTGAATGGATCATGTTGCGTTCAAATACTTTTCCTATGATAAACTAAAAAAATGTGGAGTAACTATGGTTATGGGTTTTTTTTTTTGTTCATGGAGAATACACGTTAGCGATATTAGTTAATAAGCAGAAGACCAAAAAACTAATTTTTAAATTTATTTTTCTATATTTCAAAATAATAATTGTAATTGATTTTAAAAGACTAGTCTTTTAGTAGATATTTTCCTGGTATCACTGTTTTCAATGTTCATCACCCATATCACTGTTTTCAATATCAATGTTTTCGATGTTCATTCATACTTGCCAACTTCCATGACCACTTTTCCCTTCTGTAAGTAGCTTCAAGTCCATTAGTTTCTTTTTCTTCTAATTTTTTACCACTTCATTCAAGTCATCACCCTAAAAATTCCTTGTCATATCTAAATCTAATCAATGAACATATCCATGATTTCATGGTTCCTTAATTGAGTGAAGGAACTAAAACCAACTAAAGAAAGAAATTATGAATTGCTTTAAGGCTTATGTAGATTGGTTGATGAATGCATGGTGATAAGAATACATTGCAACCCTGCCAACTTTACTTTTACTACAGTTTGAAGTTATGCATGTTGTCCATCTGTTTGTTCGGGTGTTAATCCACTTTTTAAAATGCACATTGCATATGTCATTTGTCCATTAGCATGAACGAGGGTTTCCACGACCTCCTCAACCTGCCCAGCTTGGTGGTCCATCGTTTTGACTATTTGTGGTTTGGTCGCTAGGTTTTGGGCGTCAGGAGGCATGGGGTTACCAGCCTGGATAATTCCAACCACCTCGAAATGGTATTTCTCAAGGGTCGAGTGCAGGGGTTTCAATGATTGATTTCCTTTGTTTATAAGGTGAGAATGAGTATGGATTTGCTTGTTTTCATGTTAGTCCTGGTATTTTTGTATATGTGACATTGAATCCAATTGTTTCAGATGAATAAAGTTTCTCGCGACCCATTTCTTATAAGGGGGCGCTTTCATGTGAATGTGGGTTTGCTTCCATAGCTTGAATAGAAGAAACAACTAGCTCAACTAGTTCTGGTTACATGCTCTGGATTTGGATATACATACAAAAGAATAAACAATTGGATCAACGAGTTCTGGCTCTATGCTCTAGCTTTGGATATAGTTACAATAAATAAAAAAGGAGATGGTTTTGGATCCACTCAATCAATAGGCCTTCTTCCAACAACGGCCAGGTTGATTAAGCAATAGAAATTGTACGTTGGTTAACTAGTTATGAAGAAAGAGAAAATACCTTTCGTTAAATATCAACTGCTGCTAGGGTATCCATTTAGAACAATAGGATCTGAATTGGGTGCTTCAACTGGTGAACTCTTACATGGGCTTCAACTGCTAAATTTGTGGGTTCCTACAAATCTATTCATGAGAAATCGATTCAAGATCATTGTAAATGGTAAATAAATTAATGTGTTATTTGTAATATCTCACAGTTTTAGTACAATGGTTTGTTTCTTTTAAGATTCGTAGCTAACATGCCTATTTCAATATTTGCACAAGAAACACCGAAACTCAACACATCCAACCTGCAAACTTCCACATCGAGGGTACAACTCTAGCATGGTGGAAATATTACTTGAAATGTATTGCAACTCACTTGTCCAGTTCCCCTTTGGAGTGCACTACCACTTGGGGTTCTTTCTACCACGACAACCATTGGAAAACGTTCGTTGTTACAAAATGCTCACTTTACCATGATGTCAATATATATGTTTAGTTGAGGAGTTAAAATACCAAAGAATCCACTCACAACACATACTAGATGAACCTAAAGATATGTAGCACTTTTTGGAGTTGTAGTTCTGCGTGCTCTTTTTTTTTTCTAAATTTAATAAGTTAGGGTTCTATTGTTGACCATCACATGAATGTGGCCAAAGGATGCAGAGATGCATATTTCACCCAAACCATATCAAGCTAATTATATTGATCGATAAAGTGGAGCCGAAGGTAGTCTAGTTTTTTTATATTGTTTATTAGTTTTCATAATTATTGTTTATATACAGTAAATGAGTTAGGAGGTATTCTAATTGTTAGTTTTTATATAGGAAATATCTGATGTCCCAGTGGTTCCAACTTCTTCAAGCTCCTGTAAAAAGTGTACAACGATATATTGAAGTATTTAAGACTTTGTGACTCCAACTCCAAATCCAATATTCCTAAAAGGTACTTATTATTCAATTTCATTATGGTTTATTATGTCCTATATGATATGAAGTGGACTTGTTTGAGAGAAGCACAGGCCTTCATCTACGCTCTCACTATCAAACATAAGCTTGATAGCCCCTTTCATAACCCTAAATATCACGAAAGTCTACCTCCACAAGCTACTCACCCTTCATGATGGTGGTATTTCCATAAAACACTAGCAAGTTGGTTTGCACTGTGCAGCTCTGATTGGACCCAACAACCAGATCACATTTTAGTTATGGCCATCATTTTGCAGCTGCTCTAAAGACCATCCCGAAAGATACTGGAATCCTTGAGGAAAAAGTTTGGAGTACCATGCCATTAGTGGTTGCTTCAGCCCATAGAGGGATTTCTTCAACCTGCAAACGTGGGTGCCATCTGCTATGATATCCAATGGACCCACCCTGTGTTAACTGTAAGTTACAAAGTAAAACATAGCATTTTGTGTTTATCTAATACATTTCATTCCTATATAATTAACATCCCAACAAAATTTACCTTAATTTCCCTGAAAACTTGCACTTTGTAATTCAAATTTGCAACAACTAAATGATTTAATGGACATACAAACAAAATTTTTTAATTTGTAGGTTTATGATTGATTACAGAACCTCACCTATGGTTTGTTTTCCTTTTAGTGCAACCCCAGAAGAAGCTTGTTTATGTCTCACTCTCTACGTTGAAAGGAACAGTTGTACGTCGCATTGTGGATCACGTTGAAAGGAACTTCTTTGTAACATCCCTCTCTTGCACACTGAGTGAACTTATTCTTTGAGGACACTTTCTCGCAAGTGATCTGTATTATTATGCTATTAAAACATTCATTTTGATTATGAGGCGTTATGGGTTGATGCCATTATGTTTTGTTGCATTGACATAGATAAGTGCTATTGACTCGGTTTTACTGAGTGTGCATGATTTTGGACCTCGAGGATGCAGAGGCATCGATGGAACCCCTTGGACTCTGTATCGAGTTGGGGAGTGAACCATTGGGGTTTGATTGTTTTATATGGGGTATTAGTGCATCTAATTAGACGATATGATTATGGATATATTTCTGACATGATTAGTTGATGATGCAGGTTGACGATAGATTGCCGACCAAACTCACATGTGGAGTAGAGGGGTCACGCATGACTACCAGAGATGTTGAGGGAGAGGTGTGGACAACATCCCTGCCACAACCTACTAGCACTCCCACCATGGCTCAAACTATAGGTTAACATTTACCTAGTTCGAGAGGACCCATGATGCCGTGAGGGAAAACTGTGGCAGTCGCTCATGATGATTCTAAGGGGTGCGCGACAAGGCGGGGGCCTTATTCCTTAGAGGCCCTTAGTCTCCCACAAGTCCACCTGGCAGACTATTGACTCCAGGGGTTTTTGATGTCTACCAAGTTATTCAAGAGGCGAGTGACACCCTTGGAGCACGTGGTGTGTCCTGAAGGGCACATCGCACAAGAAAAATGGAAAGAGGCGAGTGGCACCATTGGAGCACGTAGTGCGTCCTGAAGGGAATGTCGCGCAAGGGAAACAGATGAGGCGAGTGGCACCCTTGGAGCACCTAGTGTGTCCTGAAGGGCACATCATGTTGTTAATGATAAATGAATGAACCTAGATGGACTTAGGACGAATAACGTGATAAGAAATTTTTAAAACAATTTCCCTAATAAAATGTTGCCCAACACGAAAATTAAAGTCTAGGTCTAAATTATACTGGTGGCAGAATTTTTCTATCCTTTTAAATATAAATATAAATATATATATATATATACATATATTTATAAAAATAAAAATAAAATAAATAAAGATGATAATATTCATTCATCTTATAAGAAGAAGGGAGTAAGCATTTTAATTGATTCATAAATATCTATTGGGATAAAAATTAAAAAAGGGGAAATAATTGTTTTATTATATTATGATAATTTAAAAATTATTAATTAAAAAGGGAAAAGGGAAAAGTTAATTTCTATGCCTGCCAAATTGAGTTCTAAATGAAAAGGGGAAAGAGGGAAATCTAAAATAATTAGGAAACTAGGAAAAGAGGGAAACATAAAAAGAAAAGGGAAACACAAGGGAAAAAGTTGAAAGTCAAACTTAGTAAGGTATATAGCATTTAAGAACTTTCTAAATTAACTCAACTAGTAAATTGGTATTGGGGAAAGTCATTAAAACTTGTAAGGGAATATGGGGACACCTAGGAGGGATTCTAGGATTGAATTTAGGTGGGTGAGGGAAATAGGGGTAGTTAATTAATTAAATAAATTAATTTATGGAGGAATGAAAGGGATGGGTGACACTTGTACAGGGAGGATTTTTAGGAATTAATTTATTAAACATTAATTTAAATGGGATTTTGGGAAGGCAAAGGACTTTGAAAATCTATATAAAGGAGGGAGGAGGAGGAAGAGAGGGCTCTTCTGTTTGGCATAATGTTACGCTACAGAAATCTATACTTGGTTGACTTAGCTTGTGGGAGTTGGGATACCCATATCGGTGAGGAGTGGTAGCTCGACCTTGTGAGGCAAGCTGAGAGCTAGCTGATTCTCTGGTTAGTGTGTGTGGCCCCTTTGCAGATCGGGGGGCTAAGGGAGAAGAAGAGAACCCCTAGCATTGGCTGAGAGGTACTGGTGAAGTCTCATTGGTCGGTAAGCGGGAGTTGCATGGAGCGCACGATACAACTCAGAGCAGACGATAAGGAAACAATACACTTTCTTTATTTTTTCATGGTTGATTGTAGTAGGATTTATGCTTTGGATTTGCAGGTTTAATCGGGTAAGTAAATTGATTGTCTTAGCGTTATAGTTGATGAATGAATTTTTCCATGGCCTATAGCTCGATGATTGATTGACTCCCATGGCCTTCGATTCCCGGCATGTCTTGACTGCCCTGTAGTATATTGATTTGTGAAGATTGTGGTTGTTTTTTCCTTTTGTCCCTAGCTCATCAGTCCTCGCCTGAGTAGTCGGCCAGGAGCTTGATCTATGGTCGCTGCTTCGGAGTTAATAGACCTATGGATCTGAACGCCCTGCTTTTTTGTGTGTGGATGATGAGCGAAGGACGTTCCTGTCAATCATATAACTTTGTTGTTGTCCTTGGCTGATTGTTTAACTCGTGCCATCTAGCAAAGACCTTTGCATACTAATTATCTTGCATCCTTGTTGGTTTTTTCTACACCTTGACTGATAGAATCCCTGCAATCATTTCAATGACCTTTCCCATTGGATCCTTGCATTTCTCTTACTGATGTTTGCGTTGTATTGGAATTCTGGAAATGGAAAAATGAATCGATTTCATGTCTGCATTTTTGTATTGGTATCCTCGAAATGGAAAAACATTTTTATTTGTTATTCCTGTCTGCATTTTTTTATTGGTATCCTGGAAATGGAAAAACAATTTTATTTGTTATTCCTGTCCGCATTGTATTGGTTTTCTGGCAATGGAAAAACGAATTGATTTCATGTCTGCATTTTTGTATTGGTATCCTCGAATGGAAAAACGTTTTTATTTGTTATTCCTGTTTGCATTGTATTGGTATTCTGGCAATGGAAAAACGATTTGATTCCGTGTTTGCGTTTTTATAATTGGTATCCTGGAAATGGAAAAACGTTTATGTGTTATTCATGTCTGCGTTGTATTGGTATCTTGGCAATGGAAAAACAATATCATTTCCCTGTCTGCATTTTTATAATTGGTATCCTGGTAAGGGAAGGGTGTTTGGTCATTCCTGTATGCATTTGCAAATGGCATCTGGGCAATGAAAAAGGGAAACCACGTTTTTTCCATTTAAAACATCCCTGATATTGTCATTGAAGTTCCCACGTTTTTTCTTTAAAAGTTGACAGAGATTGTCGTTGAAATGCCCACATTTTTTTCTCTTAAAAGTTGACAGAGATTGTTGTTGAAATGCCCACGTTTGTTCTTTTAAAAGTTGACAGAGATTGCTGTTGAAATGCCCACATTTTTTCTTTTAAACGTTGACAGAGATTGTTGTTGAAATGCCCACGTTTTTTCTTTTAAAAGTTGACAGAGATTGTTGTTGAAATACCAATGTTTTTTCCTTTAAATTGATTGACTGAGTTGATGATAAAATGCCCACGAATTTGTTTTAAATTGATTGCCTGAGTTTGTTGTAAATGCCCACGCTTTTGGCTATTAAATCGATTGCATGAGCTTGCTGTAAATGCCCACGATTTTTGCCATCTAAATGTGACTGAGTTTGATATAAATAACCACGGATTTGCCCAAAAAAAAGATTGATTGAGTTCGTTGTTGAAGGGACATGATTTTTCTATTTAGAATGTTGACTGTGTTGATTGTCGAATGACCACGAGTTGATCCTTCTATAGTTGTTTTGTCTTCTTATTCTCCTTCAATTTGAGTGTACCCAGCATTCTCACTGCCAAACATTAATTGCTACAGCCATGTTATTGGTCAGATTAATTGCTATGTCACTGCCATGTTAGTTGCTAGGCTAATTTCTCAACAATGTCAACGAACATCAGTTTCCTTCTTAATATTAATTTCCACAGGGATGTCAATTGCTACAACGATGTTAACAGTCAATAGTTCCCTTCTTAATGTTACAAACAACTAGTTATTTTTGGTACGGTTATATTACATAGACAACATGTGTAATTTAAATGATTACAAGTGTTATATTGTAGCATTTTACATTGATGTGGCTAATGTAGTTATATATTGTCATTTGATAATTAGATTGTAATTTCAGGGATTAACTTAGAATTACCCTTTTAGATGGTGATTAATGGTTAAATGAGTTTGGGAGTATTGACCAAAGTATAGATTAATCTTGCTAAATTAATTTGTAGTTAATGATTAAATCATAATGCAGCATTGCCGAACTGATTTGTAATTGAGGTTATTTCGATTGAAATTAATGCTTGATTGTAATGTAGAATTGTTGATTGATTTGAAGGTGATGTTATTTAGATTGAAAGTAACGACTATGGTGAAAAGTAGAATGGTTGATTGGATTGTATTGATTGTTAATCAGTTGGTAAGTTAAAGACTAAATTATAATTTAGACTTGCTAAATTTCGATGGATATTTAATGTCAAAAACAATTTGTAACTGTTGAATAGTTAGACTTGATGAATGGGTTGGCTGGTTGACGAAGCCGTGACTCCCCTGATAGTCATCCTCTTGTGTCTTGTCTACCTTTTGTGTGGGGTGTGGGTATAGTCTCCCTGTCATTATTCATCTCCTAGCGCGTCGGAGTTTTCTAGAGTCATTGGTCCAGATAGGATGTGTTACGCCAATGTTATTGACGCGTCTATCGCCGGTGGACGACATGATTCCTGATGAGGGGATCATGGCGCGCCCTATTTGGATAATAGTGAATGATAACTTGTATGGAGTTGGTGCCTTCAGTGTGAGTGTTGTCGAGCGTTGAAAGTTTGTTTTTGCACACGGGTTGAACACCTTCATGCATTTGGTTCGCGCACCTTGAGGTTATAGTCTTTGTTTGTCAAGTTCATTGTGTCGGGAGGGGGATGTTGTCCCTTGGCTTGTAGGTGGGGTCCTGTTGCATTGGGCGGGTAGTCGTTTCTCCTTGTCTTAACACATGTTTCGCCTCATTTCTCCTGTGCTAGTGCGTTGATTCATAGTTTCCTATTTCCTGGACTGCATGCTTATGTTCGTCATCAGTGGTGAGGTAAACTGTTGTTGTCCTCACCTTCTTGCCCTAAAAACACACACAAAAAAAAACAAATTGCACTTCTGCTTCGCTTGTAGTCATAAGGAAGGGGCCGTTACATATGGTATCAGAGCGGGTTCAACCCTGCGACTGTGGATCACCTTCCTTTCCACTGCAGTAAACCTTTGAGTATCAACCTAGCGCTGCTCAAAACATTAACGAGTTCATCTGGTGATCTCATTTAGAGGACCCTCATAGGTTCACAACATGGTGTCGTGGAAGGAAGTGCGATGCCTATAGAGGTTTCCGCACCCTCGGAGTCCAACCCCCAAGGGGAGGGGCAAGTCCTTGGGATGGATTCGCTTGTTGTAAGGGATGATGATGGTCTGATAAGGCTCTTCTAGTTAATGTGAAAGGGCCTTGATTCACCATCGGTACTGAGAGGAGGCCAGGGCACCTGTACCCCTGAGGGTCCACAATGTGCCCTAGATTGTACCATTAGCATCCACCGAGACCTCGAGAGAGTTGAGTTCTCGAGTCCACAAGTGTGACGGACGACTGTGTCATCGAGGCACAGTTGTAGGCCAAGGCGTTGTGCTTCACGATTCACGATTACGACCTCCAGCCTGAAGGTCCGCAGGGTGGTCTTTCAACTGAAGGGGAGCACTCTTATGTGGCAGAAGACGCTCCTGCGACATTTGAACATGGCCGTCAACGAAGTTTCATGGGAATTGTTCGAGGAATGGTTCCAGGAGAGGTATCTTCTAAGGAATCCGTTGAGTGTCAACTCCACGAGTTCTATTCCTTGTCACAAGGCAACCGCACAGGGCCTGAGTACGAGGCCCATTTTGGAGCTGCTTCTGTATGCTCCGCACCCAAATTACCGAGAAACTTATGGTCAACAAGTTTGTGTTGGCCTTAGTGTTAGAATTCAGCGTCTACTTCGGTTACCAGGATTACTGGACTGAAGAAAGTATGTTGGAATTTGGAGAGCCACATTTCCAGCGCGACGATCTAGTGAAGAGGACTAGAGCATGTCGATCAGTTGGACCCACTACCATGGGAGATTTGGGAAAGGTCCATCGGATTCATGTAGCGGTGAATAACCGCCAGGAAGAGAGCCAGTCGACTGTGCTCGATACATTAGGTACTGTCGTTGACCAGACCCTTAGTATTTGATAGATCCTGGTGCTACCGAGACTTTCATTTCTGATGCATCGCTAAAAAGGATTAATTTAAAGGTATTCGAACAGGATGAGTTTAGCTTTGTAGATATGGCTTCAGGAGCCAACAACGGGTTGTTGGAAAGGTTATGATTTGTACCTTAACCTAGGAGAGTTTTTCACCAATGCCAACCTATACGTCATGATCTTCGGATCTTATGACGTTGTGATCGGTATGTACTGGTTGGAATCGCATGAGGTGATACTCAATTGTAAGACAAAACAATTGAGCTTGGTCGATGATGAAGGACAAGGAATTGTGACGGAACCAAGGATTTTCCCTGAGGTTCATCTCTTCCTTGCAGCTACAGAAGAGCATGCACAAGGGGTGCAAGCTTTATGCAATCCTTGCATTAAACAAGAAAGGAGTGGCAGAAGGTCTAGAACACCTTCCGGTGGTGAGAGAGTTTACAGACGTCTTTCCGGAGGAGTTTCTTGGGATGCCGTTGGAGAGGGAATTGGAGTTTACTATAGACCTAAAATTGGGGACTGAACCGATAGCGAGAACGCCTTATCGAATGTCGACCCCAGAGTTACAGGAGTTGAGAATTCCATTGAAGGAATTGCTGGACCTGGGACTGATATGTCCAAGTGTGTCACTATGGGGTTCACCTATTATTTTCATACGAAAGAAGGATGGGTTGTGGAGGCTCTGCATTAAATACCATCAATTGAGCAAGGCAACGATCAAGAATCAGTATCCGTTTCTGAGGATTGATGATCTGTTCGATCAGATGAAGGGTGCGACGGTGTTTTCAAAGATTGATTTGTGATCAGGGTATCACTAGTTATGGATCAAGGAGGAGGATGTCCCTAAGACCACCTTTAAGATGAGGTTTTGACATTACGAGTTTTTTTTTTTACCATTTGGACTGACAAACGCCCCATGGGTATTTATGTAATGATCCCAAGCCAAATTCTCTCTTGGAATCACTAACTACTACTAATTTATTCAGTTATTAAGTGCATACAAGATTCATCCATACATGAAGATCACAATATATTCAAGATGTAGAAGCACAACCAAAGATCTGACCTTTTTATTATGAGCAATGTAAGTTCAATACAATAGATGGTCGATCTGGCATAAACCTCAGATGGCCGTACAAGCAATAGATATGAGCTGCTACAAAATGCTCCCGACAATACAAAATAAGCCTCCAAAGGCTGGATATACAATGAAGACTAAATAAAGTAGATCTAAGTTGCACTAATGCTTAACCTCCAAGCTGGAAAGTGCCCCGTCCTGCTAGAATGTTGAAGCCCTGAATAATTCTGCCCTGCTACCAAAAGTGTCCAATCATCCCGAGAAATATGCCAAATGATAGATCGAGCAACTGTAAGGAAAACCCAGATGTCCAAATTCCCAAATCCACTCTCAAACC
>ML780961.1:433060-444807 GCA_009831015.1 Picea engelmannii
TGCCTCGATGGGTTACTTGCATCAGAAGGTCAGTTATCCTAGTTTGGTTCTCGTTCATTTTCTGTAGATTCTCATCAAATTTCTTCAAGGTTTCAGAGATTTCGGCCTGTCCCCTTCTGTTGGTTTCCTGATACTCATCCAACAGTCGGACCAATGTTTTTTCTGTGCGGTTCATGTTTTGCTGGAACTTATCAAATTCAGTTACTAAGAGAGCCAAGCCCTGAGGCTCATGGTCGTCTCCTGACCCTTCCATTTCTGCCTCTATTTCACTGTTGTTTTTCTTCCTCCGACCCATAACAATTCCCCTGTACTTCTACATGCAACGATCTCTCCACAGGTTTGGAGGATCAAGGCTCTGATACCACTGTACTGATCCGAAGCCAAATTCTCTCTTGGAATCACTAACTACTACTAATTTATTGATTTATTAAGTGCATACAAGATTCATCCACACATGAATATCACAATATATTCAATATGTAGAAGCACAAGCAAAGATCTGACCTTTTTATTATGAGCAATGTAAGATCAATACAATAGATGGACGATCTGGCATAAACCTCAGATGGCCATACAAGCAATAGATATGAGCTGCTACAAAATTCTCCCGACAATACAAAATAAACCTCCAAAGGCTAGATATACAATGAAGACTAAATCAAGCAGATCTGAGCCGCACTAATGCTCAACCTCCAAGCTGGAAAGTGCGCACTTTCCATCTTGGAGTTTGAGCATTAGTGCGGCTCAGATCTGCTTGATTTAGTCTTCATTGTATATCTAGCCTTTGGAGGCTTATTTTGTATTGTCGGGAGCATTTTGTAGTAGATCATATCTATTGCTTGTACGACCATCTGAGGTTTATGCCAGATCGGCCATCTATTGTATTGATCTTACATTGCTCATAATAAAAAGGTCAGATCTTTGCTTGTGCTTCTACATCTTGAATATATTTTGATCTTCATGTGTGGATGAATCTTGTATGCACTTAATAACTCAATAAATTAGTAGTAGTTAGTGATTCCAAGAGAGAATTTGGCTTGGGATCATTACAATTTATAAGTTGGATAAACATGGTGTTTGGTGAGTACGTGGATAAGTTCATCCAAGTATTCATGGATGATATTTGATTTACTCTCGAACGACAGAGGAGCATGACGAACACTTGTGCGTGGTACTATAGTGTCTGCGAGAGCACAAATTGTATGGTAAGTTGTCCAAATGCTCATTTTATCAATCAAAGATCCAATACTTAGGGCATGTCATCTCCGGCGAAGGTATCTCCATGGATCCAACAAAGGTCGAGGATATTATGGAATGGCCTGCACCGACGAATGTCCCAGAAGTGCATAGCTTCATGTGTTTAGTAGGATACTATCGATGGTTGGTTGAGGGATTCTCGAAGATAGAAAACCCGATTACGGAGTTATAGAAGAAGAGCAAGAAGTTTGTTTGGACCGAGAAATGCACGGAGGCCTTTCGGAGGCTCAAGGAGTTGTTGACAACAACACCGATACTAAATGTCCCTGACATGGATGCAGACTTCTTGGTATGCACTGACACATCCACGGAAGCCTTAGGCAGAGTATTGATGCAAGACAGTCAAGTGATCACTTACATCTCCACGAAACTGAGAAGGCATGAGGAGAACTATGCAACACATGATTTGGAGTTGTTAGCCATCATTTATGCCTTGAAGGTTTGGAGACACTACCTTGTTGGACAAAAAATTGAACTAAAGGTGGACCACTGTGGACTACAACACCTCTTTACGCAAAGAGACCTGAATGCGCGACAACGATGTTGGTCGGAATTGCTTAGCAATTACGAATTCAAGATCACTTACATAAAAGTAATAGTGAACTGAGTGGCAGATGCATTGAGTCAGAGACCATGCATATTTTTGGTGATGCCTCTTCAGACGAATCTACATGAAAATATTCTAACTTTACATCGTGACGATGACTGGTACAAAGAGGTTAAGAGTTTTATCAGACAAAAAACAATGATGGTACCAAAATTTGAAGGATTTATGTTTGACGACGATGGATTATTGAGGTTTAAAAATCGGATTTACGTACTGCCGAACAACGGGTTGAGGATGTTGATCCTAAGCGAGGCTCATAGAACCATATACATGGCTCACCCGAGAGTCATGAAGATGAGGGCAGACCTTAAACCCTTATTCTTCCGGAAGGTAATGAAGGAAGACATAGTCAAGTATTTGGCCAGATGTCTAGAATGTCAACAGGTAAAGGATGAACATATACACCCAACAGGATTACTACAACGACACGCTATTCCAGAATCGAAAGGGGAGGTTATTTCGATGGATTTTATTGTTGGATTTCCACTGACAACAAGGAGACATGACTCGATTTTCGTAGTAGTAGACACTCTGACAAAGAGTGATCACTTTATTCCAGTGCGTACGACATATCAGAAACCTAACATAGCTAGAGTTTTCATCAGTGAGATTGTGAGGTTGCATGGCATGCCTAAGAGGATTATATTTTATAGAGGATCGGTGTTTACTGGACTATTTTAGATGAGTTTCCAAGAGGCCTTGGGAACCCAACTTAACTTCAGTACTACATATCACCCAGAGACTGATGGGTAGACTGAACGAATGAACTAGACCTTGGAGGACATGTTGCACATGTACGTGATGGACCAACAAAAGCATTGGGAAGAATTCTTGCCATTGGTGGAGTTCGCTTATAACAACCGTTACCAAAGGACCAATAAGATGGCGCCTTTCGAGTTTCTTTATGGGTGACCGTGTCAGATGCCTTTGAGTTGGGATAGGCTTGAGGATAGGGTCCTGGTTGGACCATAAGCGATCCAAGAAATGGAAGAGAAAATGCAAGGAATAAGACAAAGGATTAAAGAAGCACAGGATCGACAAAAGAGTGACGTCGATGCGCACCGTGTCGACCGTAGTTACGAGGTTGGCGATCGAGTCTTCTTGCGGTTTAAACCACATAAGAGTTTGATCAAGTTTGGAAAGGGAGATAAACTCTCTCCTAGGTTCATGGGACCTTTTGGGATTGTGGAAAGAAAGGGGCACATGGCCTATCAAATAGCCTTGCATGATTCCTTAAGGCGTATGCATGATGTTTTTCACATATCTTTTTTGAGACATAATATTAATGATCATACACATGTTATTGACATGAGTTCCTTGAATCACGACATCTTGGATCATTGCATTCGACATCTATGACGTCAAACAATAGATCAGGTCAAGGTCCAATGGGACAACTATAGTTTGCACTCGACGACCTGGGGGGATGCATATGATATGCGCCAACAGTTTCCATTTTTGTTTGATAGATAGACTAATGATACCATGATACACATTATTTTCGACACTTATACTATGAAACTTCAGGATGAAGTTTAGACCAAGAGGGGGTGTATGTAACATCCCTCTCTTGCGCACTGAGTGAACTTATTCTTTGAGGACACTTGCTCGCAAGTGATCCAGATTATTATGCTATTGAAACATTGATTTTGATTATGAGGCGTTATGGATTGATGTCATGTTGTTTTGATGCATTGACATAGACAGGTGATATTGACTCAGTTTTACTGAGTGTGCATGATTTTGGACCATGAGGATGCAGAGACATCAATGGAATCCCTTGGACTTTGGATCGAGTTGGGGAGTGAACCATTGTGGTTTGATTGTTTTATATGTGGTATTAGTGCATCTGATTAGACAATATGATTATGGATATATTTATGACATGATTAGTTGATGATGCAGGCTGACGATAGCTTGCCGACCAGACTCACATGTGGAGTAGAGGGGTCACGCACGACTACCAGAGATGTTGAGGGAGAGGTGTGGACAACAACCCTGCTACATCCTACTAGAACTCCCGTTGTGGTTCGAATTGTAGGTTAACGTTTACCTAGTTTGAGAGGACCCACGATGTCGTGAGGGCAGACAACGACAATTACTCACGATGATTCTAAGGGGCACGCGATAAGGCGGGGGCCTTATTCCTTAGAGGCCCTTAGTCTCCCATAGGTTCACCTAGTGTAGTATTGACTCCAGGGGTTTTTGATGTCTACCAAGTCAGTTAAGAGGTGAGTGGCACCCTTGGAGCACGTGGTGCGTCTTGAAGGGCACGTCACGTAAGAAAAATGGAAAGAGGCGAGTGGCACCCTTGGAGCACATAGTGCGTCCTGAAGGGCACATTGCGCAAGGGAAACAGATGAGGCGAGTGACACCCTTGGAGCACCTAGTGCGTCCTGAAGGGCACATAACATTGTTAATGATAAGTGAATGAACCTAGATGGCCTTAGGACAAATAACGTGATAATAAATTTTTAAAACAATTTCCCTAATAAAATGTCGCCCAATAGGAAAATTAAAGTCTAGGTCTAAATTATACTGGTGGCATAATTTTTTGANCTTTTAATATATATATATATATATATATATATATATATATATATATATATATATATATATATATATATATATATATATATATAAGTATATATATTTGTAAAAATAAAAATAAAATAAATAAATATGATAATCTTCATTAATCTTGTAACAAGAAGGGAGTAAGCAATTTAATTGATTCATAAAAATCTGTTGGGATAAAAATTAAAAAAGGGGAAATAATTGTTTTATTATATTATGATAATTTAAAAATTATTAATTAAAAAGGGAAAGGGAAAAGATAATTTCTACACCTACCAAATTGAGTTCTAAATGAAAAGGGGAAAGAGGAAAATCTAAAATCATTAGGAAACTAGAAAAAGAGGGAAACATAAAAAGAAAAGGGAAACCCAAGGGATTAAGCTGCAAGTCAAACTTAGTAAGGTATCTAGCATTTAAGAACTTTCTGAATTAATTCAACTAGTAAATTGGTAATGGGGAAAGTCATTAAAACTTGTAAGGGAATATGGGGACACCTAGGAGCGATTCTAGGATTGAATTTAGGTGGGTGAGGGAAATATGGGTAATTAATTAATTAAAGAAATTAATTTATTAAGGAATGAAGGGGATGGGTGACACTTGTACGGGGAGGATTTTTAGGAATTAATTTATTAAACATTAATTTAAATGGGATTTTGGGAAGGTAAAGGACTTCGAAATATATATATAAAGGAGGGAGGAGGAGGAGGAAGAGAGGGCTCTTCTGTTTGGCGTAACGTTACACTACATAAATATATACTTGATTGACTTAGCTTGTGGGAGTTGGGATACCCATCTCGGTGAGGAGTGGTAGCTCGACCTTGCAAGGTGAGTTGGGAGCTAGTTGATTATCTAGTTAGTGTGTATGGCCCCTTTGCGGCTAGGGGGGCTAAGGGGGAAGAAGAGTACCCCTAGCATTGGATGGGAGGTACTGGTGAAGTCTCATCGGTTGGCAAGAAAAAGTTGCACAGAGCACGCGAGACATCAACTCAGAGCAGGCGATCAGGAAACGATACACTTTCTTTATTTTTTCATGGTCGATTGTAGTAGGATTTATGATTTGGAACTGCAAGTTTAATTGGGTAAGTAAATTGATTGTCTTAGCGTTCTAGTTGATGACTAAAATTTTCCATGGCCTATATTTCGATGATTGATTGACTCCCATGGCCTTTGATTCCTGACATGTCTTAACTGCCTTGTGGTGTATTGATTTGTGAAGATTGTGGTTGTTTTTTCCTTTCGTCCCTAGGTCATCAGTCCTCGCCCGAGCAGTCGATCGGGAGCCTGATCTATTGTCGTCTCTTCGGAATTAATAGACCTATGGATCTCAACGCCCTACTTTTCTATGTGTGGATGATGAGAGAAGGATGTTCCTGTCAGCCATCTACCTCTGTTACTGTCCTTCACTGATTGTTTGACTTGCGCCATATAACAAAGACCTCTGCGTATGGATTATCTTATGTCCTTGTTGGTTTTTTCTGCGCCTTGACTGATAAAATCCCTGCGATCATATCAATGACTTTTCCCATTGGATCCTTGCATTTCTCTTACTGTTGTCTGCATTGTATTGGAATTCTGGCAATGGAAAAACAAATTGATTTCATGTCTGCATTTTTGTATTGGTATCCTGGAAATGAAAAAACGTTCTTATTTGTTATTCATGTCTGCATTTTTGTATTGGTATCCTGGAAATGGAAAAATGTTTTTATTTGTTATTTCTGTCTGCGTTGTATTGGTATTTTGGAAATGGAAAAATGAATTGATTTCATGTCTACATTTTTGTATTGTTATCCTGGAATGGAAAAACATTTTTATTTGTTATTCCTGTCTGCGTTGTATTGGTATTCTGGCAATGGAAAAACGATTTGATTCCTTGTCTGCATTTTTATAATTAGTATCCTGGAAATGGAAAAACATTTATGTGGTATTCATGTCTGCGTTGTATTGGTATCATGGCAATGGAAAAACAAAATAATTTCCCTGTCTGCATTTTTATAATTGGTATCCTGGTAAGGGAAGGGCGTTTGGTCATTCCGGTATGCATTTGCAATTGGCATCTGGGCAATGAAAAATGGAAACCACAATTATTCCATTTAAAACGTGCCTGCGATTGCCGTTGAAGTGCCCATGTTTTTGTTTTAAAAGTTGACAGAGATTGTCGTTGAAATGCCCACATTTTTTTCTTTTAAAAGTTGACAGAGATTGTTGTTGAAATGCCCACGTTTTTCCTTTTAAAAGTTGACAGAGATTGTTGTTGAAATGCCCACGTTTTTTCTTTTAAAAGTTGACAGAGATTGTTGTTGAAATACCCACGTTTTTTCCTTTAAATCGATTGACTGAGTTGTTGATAAAACACCCACGATTTTTTTTTAAATCGATTGCCTGAGCTTGCTGTAAACGCCCATGATTTTGGATATTAAATCGATTTCCTAAGCTTCTTGTAAATGCCCACAATTTTTGCCAATTAAATGTGACTGAGTTTGTTGTAAATAACCACAGATTTGTCCCCAAAAAAGATTGACTGAGTTCGTTGTTGAAGGGACACAATTTTTCTATTTAGAATGTTGACTGTGTTGATTGTCGAATGACCACGAGTTGATCCTTCTGCAATTGTTTTGTCTTCTTATTCTCCTTCAATTTGAGTGTACCCAACATTCTCACTGCCAAACATTAATTTCTACAACCATGTTATTGGTCAGATTAATTGCTATGTAACTTCCATGTTATTTGCCAAGCTAATTGCTACAGGAATGTCAAAGGAAAATTGTTTCCTTCTTAAAATTAATTGCCACAACGATGTTAACAATCAATAGTTCCCTTCTTAATGTTACAAACAACTAGTTATTTTTGGTACGGTTATATTAGATAGACAACATGTGTAATTTAAATGATTACAAGTGTTATATTGTAGCATTTTACATTGATGTGGCTAATGTAGTTATATATTGTCATTTGATAGTTAGATTGTAATTTCGGGGATTAACTTAGAATTACCCTTTTAGATGGTGATTAATGGTTAAATGATTTTAGGAGTATTGACCAAAGTATAGATTAATCTTGCTAAATTAATTTGTAGTTAATGATTAAATCATAAGGCAACATTGCCGACCTTATTCATAATTGAGGTTATTTCGATTGAAATTAATGCTTGATTGTAATGTAGAATTGTCGATTGATTTGAAGGTGATGTTATTTAGACTGAAAGTAATGGCTACGGTGTAAAGTAGCTGAATGGTCGATTGGATTGTATTAATTGTTAATTAGTTGGTAAGTTAAAGACTAAATTATAATTTAGACTTGCTAAATTTCGATGGATATTCAATGTCAAAAACAATTTGTAACTGTTGACTAGCTAGACTTGATGAATGGGTTGGGTGGTTGATGAAGCCGTGACTCCACTGGTAGTCGTCCTCTGGTGTCTCATCGACCTTTTGTGTGGGGTGTGGGTATAGTCTCCTTGTCATTATTCGTCTCCTAGCGCATCATAGTTTTCTAGAGTCCTTGGTCCAGATAGGATGTGTTGCGCCAAGGTTATTGGTGCGTCTATCACCAGGGGACGAAATGATTCCTGATGAGGGGATCATGGCGGACCCTATTTGGATAACAATGAATGATAACTTGGTCAGAGTCGATGCCTTCCGTGTGAGTGTTGTTGAGCATTGTAAGTTTGTTTTTATGCATGGGTTGAACACCTTCATGCATTTGGTTCGTGCGCGTTGAGGTTCTAGTCTTTGTTCGTCAAGGTTGTTGTGTTGGGAGGGCAATGTTGTCCCTTGGCTTGTAGGCAAGGTCCTATTGTGTCGGGCGGGTAGTCGTTTCTCCTTGTCTTAACACATGTTTCATACCGTTTCTCTTGTGCTAGTGCGTTGAGCCATAGTTGCCTGTTTCCTGGACTGCATGTTTACGTTCGTCATCAGTGGTGAGGTAAATTGTTGTCATCGTATCCTTCTTTCCCTAAAAACACAAAAAGAAAAAAAAAACTGCACTTCTGCTTCGCTTGTAGTCGTAACGAAGGGGTCATTACATGCTTCCATAAAATTGAGAAAACTCCAGAGGTATATGTCTCAGAATAATAGGGTGAAAGGAAGGGGATAGATCAACGCATAAACTAAAGGAAGGGGAAATCTTAGTGCATAAAAGAAGGTAAATTCCTGGCAATGGAAGCAGGAAGGGGAAAATGCAACAGGGGCATAGTCAAGACGCAGAGCCAGGATGTTGAGCTCAAGGGAAAATGCAAAGGGAAAGAGATTAATGACCAGGGGAGATTAAAGAAAAGAGATTAATGGACATGGAAGGTGGAACATGCATGCATGCATCATATGTCCAAAATTTATAAACTTACAACACATGTGTCCAAATTATATACTTGGGATAAAAAAAAAATTATAAACTTCAAAAAAGCCATGCAAAGATAGAGTGTAACTCAAACATTTAATTTTATCAACTAATACTAACTTCTGTTCTAGCATTAATTCAGGTAAGATTTATGTGCATTAATATATCCTAGATTTCCTAAGTTTAAAACCCAAACTGATTGAAATGACCTCGATATGAGGCCAAATAAGACCTCAAACTTGAACTTATGATAAAATTGAAATGAAACTAAAACCTTAAAGCCTAAATTTACGATAAAAATCAAATAATCTTGTAAAAATGGTCATAATTTTTAAAACTTTAAATTAAAGTATATTGGGTTACATGCTGAACTAATGCAAAATTCACAAACTTGACAAACTGATTACTATAATCCCTAGCCTAAAGGCAGGGACTAATAATATAAATATGAAAACTTACAAAACTAACATGAATAAATTATCTCTTCAAGGCAAATACATCACCCTTAAATGCATGTGTTTAGGAAAAAGGAAAGGAAAGTGGAAGGAAGGTGAGATATCCTAGTAATCCAATGAAGTATCAATTTATAAAACATAGTTATGTACTCATTAACACATCAAAACTAATTTAGTGAATTATTAATAATTTTAAAAGTTAAAACATGTAGAAAATTTATTATAATTTTTTTTCTATGTTGTAGTCACCATTTATTTTAATGGAACTTCAAAACACATTCAAAATATCAAGCGGAACATAGTGAAAAATTCACAATATGGAAGTATTTCATTACTTTTAGATAGAAATTGACATTCACAATGAACATGAATTTCAATTTCATTTATGTGGTAATTGAATGTTGAAATCGATAAATATTTATAAAATTATATCTACTTTGTTTAGGGATAACAATTGTCATAAAAATTAAAAATTAATGATGTCTTTAACTAGGTTGTTATTATGTGACAGACACATCTATATTGCTTCATAAGAATTGCATACCATAATGTTGTGGTTAGCCAAGTTATTTTAGAGCTCAACAAAACCAACTTCATTTAGTTCAGATTGTTTTCTAAAATGTGTTATTAGTTGGCCATAGGATTGTAATGTGCTACTTTTTATTTTGGTTGGCATTGAATAATCAACCTCAAATATGTGGTTATATGTGACATTTATGTTAAAGTTAATATCATCTTAAAAAATTGTGTTATAGCATTTTAATTAATATTAAAATTTGTATTCCTCGGATGGGGTGACATGCGGCAGCTCCTCGCCACCTGGCTCTGCATTGAGCCACAACATAAATGCTGATGGCCGCCACCCATCTGCCTTGCATTTATGATGGTAGACGACCATTATAGCTGATATACGGAGGAGGGACACCTCCCTCGCGCGAAAACTCTCGCTCACAACGCACTCAGCGTGACAGGGTCTATGGATAGCCAGGTGAATCCGGTCTTTGGCAATTTGTATTTTCGAGCGCCTGGACAGAGTTGGTTTTCTCTCGCTTCGGGTCTCCCCGTCATTTGGGAGCTCTGGTGCAGCTCTGTTTCCTTCTCGTCCTGGCTTACTCTCATCTCGTTGCATCCTCTCTGCATTGTTATATATCCCTTGGCAAACATGACCAGGAAGCGGGGCAGGCCTCGCCGTGGCTCGGCCTAGTACACCCACAAAGCACAGAGGAAAAGGAGGGAGAAGTTGGAGCGTGCTCTGTCAATGGCGACCTTCATTCTTCGAAAGAAGGATCGCACTGACCAATTGGCTCTGCATGCCATTATTGCAGAGACTGGGGCCGTGCGTAGTAGTGAAACCATGGCAATTGAGCTTGGAAACAGGCTGGAGGATGATGTTGCGGATGTGTTTCCTACCTGTTACGTTGAAGAAATACCGTTCATGGAGGAATTGGCGACCACTCCGGAACCCCAAGCCATGGCGGCGAACTACCAGGATGGAAGTGGTCCTAAAATCGAGCTGGCAGATGATATCCCTGGGTGCATTTTCGAGGAGATACCATGGACGAGTGACTACAGCCCCACCAACCATGTTGTGCAGGCAACGATCGAGGAAGAAACTCAGGACAAGGCTTGCGCCGAAGAGAACACGGACGAGACCAGCCCAGCGAGGAAGGAGGAAGCGATCGGTGCAGAACTGCTAGAGCTCGAAGCCGGAGATGGAATGAACGTGGAAGTGGGGGACGTAATTCTCGACGACGCAGGTAATGGATTGCATGGTACTTTCCTCCATGCAGAGCATCTAGCTCTGGTGTTCGAACTCCGAGGCCACATGGCAAACTTGGAGCACAGAGCCCTTCTCATGGGACAGTGTCTGGACCTGCTCCTTGATGCGTACTCCAATGCTCCAACAAAGAGGAAGTGCCCTCTCTGTGCGCAGGCATTTGCCATCCCAGCTGGGTCCACGTGGCAGACAAGCAAGGGCGACGGGTCACCAGGTATCTAGGTTCTTCTATGCTAGTTTGTTTCTTTGTTTAATCATGCTACTGTTACATGTACACTTGGACTATAGCCATCTGTCCTTGTTTCCTCCGGGCAGGACAGAGGGAAAAACAGTTTTCCAAACCATGCTGGTTTCCGATAAAACGACAGCATTTTTGGTGGCTCAGACTTATATCTCTGTACATTTTGTCAAGGTTTCTTTGATAACTTAATATAGTAGGTTCTACTTTTTTACTTAAAAAAAAAAATATATTAAAATTTGTATTTAGAAATAAATGGTAAAGCAATTTTATGATTGAGACGTTTCGATTGGCAAGTGCCGCGTAAATGGAAGGAAATGTAAAAAAAGGTTTCAAGTTCGATTATAAAATTATTATTACCTATTTTTTCCTAAATATAATAATAAGATAAAAATGTTTAACTAACAATTTATTGTATAGAGAATAGCTAGTTATTTTATAACTTAGTATGGAAGAGATGTTATCATTATATTATAACATATGATAACAAAATAAATCAAATAA
>ML780961.1:458506-501374 GCA_009831015.1 Picea engelmannii
AATAAGGTGGAAACAATTAAGACCCAGGTCTTTTACAACCATTATCTATCCCAAGTCAGCGTTGGGAGGAGGTTTCCATGGATTTCATGACAGGGTTACTGAAGTCTGAAGGAAAGAGTGTCATCATGGTGATTGTTGATAGACTGACCAAGTACACACACTTTTTTGCACTCTCTCATCCCTTCAAAGATAGTATTGTTACCACCGCATTCATGGAGACAGTTCAAAAGCTACATGGCAGCCCAAATATTATTGTAAGTTACAGAGATCCCATCTTCACTGGTCATTTTTGGACAAAATTATTTTCTTGTTTGGGTACTCAAATGGCTCATAGCTCATCATATCATCCTCAATCTGATGGAAAAACCGAGATAGTGAACAAATGTCTGGAAGACTACCTTCATTTCTTTGTCTCTGGTAAACAAACACAATGGTTCAAATGGTTACCCTTGGCAGAATGGTGGTATAACACTTCCCTTCATACTGCAACAAAAATGACACCATTTATGGCACTTTATGGATACCACCCTCCTTCCATCACTTCTTCTCTAAAAGAAAAATCTAAGGTTCAAGCAGTGGAAGATCACATCGATAATTAACAACATGTTCTCCAAATCTTAAAGGACAACCTGACCATGGCACAGAATCGCATGAAACAACAAGCAGATCAACATCGTAGTGAAAGAAGTTTTGAAGTAGGGGATTGGGTGTTTTTAAGACTACAACCATACAAACATATGTCCCTCAAGCAAGCCAAGAAGGATAATAAATTATCACCAAAGTAATATGTCCCTTATAAGGTGTTGCAAAAGATTGGTACTATGGCATACAAATTGGAGTTGCCTCCACCTTCACGAGTACATCCAGTTTTCCATGTTTCATGCTTAAAAAAGGTTATAGGCGACAAGATCCCAGTTCAAACCATATTGCCAGAACTTGATGAGGAAGGAAAAATCATATTGGAGCCTTAATCCATCACTGACACAAGAATTCGTCAGCTGAGGAATAGATCCATTTTAGAGTATCTCATTAAATGGAGGAAACTATCAGCTGAAGATTCCACTTGGGAAGATGAGTATTTTATACAGAAGCATCCAGAGTTACTCAAGAGTTGCGGACAACGCTTGTCTCAAGGGGAGGGGCATGTTAAGCCCTAATATTGGCTCATTACCCCTTAATTGGGGCATATTACATTAGTAATATTATTTTATTTATGTCGGCTTTATTCCATTAGCTGTAATTATACCTCCTAGTCTCCTATATATACCAAGGAGACATTTTCATTTTGAATCATCTAGTACTTGAATGTTTAAGTGGGTTAAGAGGAGGTTGCCCCCTCAAAGAGGCTTATTATCTGAAATTATCTATTTTTCAAGGCGTTGGGTACTTTTTCTGAGGTTTTTCTATGCTATATTGATATTTGGTTCTTAACAAAGGATCTATCACTTATTTCCTACACAGATGCAGATTGGGCAGGTTGTATTGATGACCGACGAAGCACCAGTGGAGCATCGTTCTACTTGGGTGAGTTTTTAGTATCATGGCTAAGCAAGAAACAATCATCAGTATCTTTATCTATAGTCGAGGAAGATTATATTGTAGTAGCATCATGTTGTACACATGTTCTTTGGATGAAACGAACTTTGACAGATATACAGGTTGAGTATCATGAGCCCATTCCAATCTATTGTGATAATAAAAGTGCCATCAATATCTCGAAGAACCCAGTGATGCACTCCAAGATGAAGCACATTCCAATAAAGTATCACTTTCTACGAGAGAAGGTTGCAGAAAAGAACATCAGAGTTGAGTATGTGGGCACAAAAGAACAAGTGGTAGACATATTCACAAAACCACTTTCACGGGAATCCTTTGAATATCTTTGCAACAGACTTGAAGTTATTTATACTCCAAAATGATTGATTTTTGAATGCTTATCTTATATGTCTTATATTTAAATGAGGAATCACCATAAGAGAACAATTTAGTCAGGGGGAGCAACCCGAGATGGAAAGATACCTTTTCCATTGATGACAAAGGGGGAGAGATTTATCAGATGCAGAGGACAGAGGTAGAGGATAGAGGCACAGTTCCAGGGGGAGCATGAGTGATATGATTTTAGTATTGCATCAGAGTGTTGCCATAAATTCCAAAGGGGGAGATTATTGATTAAGGTTGGTTGTCATTGATGTCAACCCTTGAAGAAATCCCTGTAGCACAAAGGTTGGGTAATGGACCCAAGATTGTTTGATGTAAATATGACTTGTTATTTTCTTGTCATGGTTGATAATAAGTAGAAATGGATGAAATCCAAAGTGGTCCCCTTATGGTGAAAGACCTCACAGGAAGATGCTTTGCGGATTGAGTTATCCTAGAAGTATGGTTAGAGAACCCATTCTTATTTGTGGAATAATGAGATGAACGTTGGTGATTTTGTCAATGCAACTATCCTATATGGATAGTGATTTTCATGCCATTTATGGTGGTATGTGAAACGTCCCATGACTCCTCACGGTTAGAGAGTTATGGCCATGAGAAGTTGGAGAACCCAGGTTTGGGTAATGGACCCAAGTTTGTTTGATGGATAAAGGTACGATTTTTGATATATTTTCGGGTAATACTATTCTATATGGATAATACAAGTCATTCCATTTCTGGTGGTATGTGGAACGTCACATAACTCCTCACGGTTTGAGAGTTATGGCCTTATGAAGTTGGAGGACCCTCATATGTCATCTAGAAGCCCCAAAAGTTCAAAGTAGTCAAAGTGGTTTAAGATATTTTAAAAGGTAAATAATAAAGTGAAGTGATGAGTGTACTATAATTCAAAGTGAATACACAATAAATTAATTCAATAATAAATTTAATTGATGAAATTAGAAGTGGGTTAACCCTAAAATAAGGAAAGTGGGCAACGCGACCTAGAAGATGGTTTTAAGGAAGCTACTTGGAGAGTATAGCTAAGAGGCAAGGCTCTCTCATTTAAGACACACTTTAGCATATTGAATACCTATAGGTGTCTGAGGTAACCAAAGGATATCTAAGCCGAATTTCTGAGGAAAGTGAAGAAAACAAGGATGGAATTCAAGGAAGGATAAATTATTTTGATGATTCTTTCTAAATTTCATATCAATTCAACAAATATTCTGTGTGGCTCACACTCTACAAGGTCACTCTCTAGAATAAGCCAGAATTCATCAAGGTGTGCCATTGTTTCCATAACTCCTTTTCTAAGAGGTTCCAAGTAGTGACACCTGGAGGAATTGCATAAAACACAATGAAGAACATTGTGTATCAGTTTCAGATATTTATTCATTACAGGTACACAATTATGATTATTTCAAGTTAGGGTTGTTGACTAATCCAAAACTAGTCTCATGAGACTAAAGAAACGTTTCATGAAAATGCTAGTTTCTTGTTGTTAAAGTTAAGGAATATTTGCAGGTATGTGATCATATACACCAAGTCTATTGTAGAGTTACAAATCATATTTGGATGATGAAATTGATGAGGGATTTTGGTTGAGGTACAAGTTGGGTACATGGTTGAGACAATTAGTTGATGAGTTGGCACATAAATGAGGCATATAGTTGATGATGTTGGTACATATTGATGAGTCATAGTTGATGAGTACTTGACAGATGATTGGTGCATACTTGGTACATGGTTGGTTGCACTTGCTTATGGTACAGGTTGATTATAGATTTTTTGGTACAGGTTGATTACAGGTTGAGGTACAGGTTGATCCATGGTTGATGCATGTTTTAGGTTTATTGGTACATTTTTACAATGGTATATCTCACAGTGATAGTGTGATGGTGGTTCCATCATTCTACTTCTACTTCAGGGCGGTTGGACGGGACAAGGACAGGTGGTTGTAGCCACCTTCCAGTTGTAGCTAGAGAACATAGGGGGTTGTAGTCTCCTTCTGGTTGTAGCTAGATAATTGGGGAGTTGGAGCTTCCCTTAGGTTGTATCCTAAGAAACTAGGGGGTTGGAGCCTCCTTCCAGTTGTATCTGGAAAACAAAGGAAGTTGGTGCTTCCAATGAATGTAATTCTTGAAGACATATAAGATAAATCATTATGTGGTTTTCTCCTGATTTGGGTTTCCATGTAAAACACTGGTTTAATGTGTATGTGTGTGATTGTTCATTTCTTATTGCTCATTATTGGATAATAATTCTACATTGATATAACACTTGGATTATTTGGAGAAAAATGATTATAATTACACTATTACTGATTCACCCCCCTTCTCAGTAATCCAACAATAAATACATCCAATTATCCTTTACCTTATTCCAATTATGAAAACTTTCACTAAGTTGTCAACAATACGAAATTATTTGTACCTTAAGAACTTTTAAAAGATAAAACGAGACTTCTCTTGTGAAAGGAAAATTTAGAATTAAATAATTTATAGTTTCCTCTGCCTCACCACACATAAAACATCTACTAGTTCCAGCAAAACCTCTTTTTAAAAAGTTATCCCAATTTAGAATTCTATTAACTATGATCATCCAATGAAATAATTTAATCCGCAAGGTGATCTGCCAATTCCATAAATAAATCATCCATTCATCTAGACCAACATCCATTTTCTCTAAAACAATTACCTCATAAGATTTTTTTGCAGAAACTTTCCCTTCTTTGTTATCCCAGGACCAAACAATTTTATCTCTTACATCAGATAAAACAAGCCCATAGTGTTTCAGTTCCCTCACATAATTCTCCCATTCCAGATTTTGTTCCCTTATAAGATCTAGCAATTCTACAGTTTTCCAATTAAAACCATGAGAAAATCCAGTATCAAGAGAAGCTACTCGATAAATATTGAAAATACCTTTTGAGTGAAGTGTGGAAACCAAGCTCTCAGACAATTTGTAGTAATAATGAGAACCTATCAACAGATCCAAACCAACCCTTATATCCCTTCCATTTCTAGGCTTCCAAGCTAACCAATCAGTGACAATAGGCATAGAATCAATAAGCGCTTTCCAACAATTTGACATATGTTTCACATTCAATCTCCCTTTTCTAATCCACTAAATCACATAATATCATTTTAAATATTTTTTAAGAATCACTTCGTACCATAGGCCAGGGAAAAAAAGATCCTCCATAAGCTCTTTGCAGCTAGATCTTTACCAGAACAAAAAATATTTTTAGATACCCATCCTCCAATCTTCTTATGGTTTTCAATTTTGTTCCAATTTACCAAATGAAAGAATACTATTTATTTGTTTCACAACCGCAAAAACCTAAACATCCTCTTTCTAATCATGTTCAAAATACTTTTAGGAATATTTGTTAGAAAAACAGGACCGTGGAGAAATAAATAAAACAAATGCGGAAACAAAACACAAAAGATACACAATACAATAGAGACACAGATTTACGTGGTTCACCCAATGTGGGCTACGTCCACCAGAGAAATTGCCAGGTCCTTGCTTTATTATTATCCAACAAATGAAGGGATACAACCTACAACAAACCCACTGTAACTTCCTCTTCTTTCTCTCATAGTCTCCTCTCTTAGAATACAATACTCACCATAATGCATAGCCGCAATACATTTCCCTCATAATAGAGGGTTGCCTTCTAGGGAAAAAAACCTAACATAATTTCTACTGCTAGATATGCGACCTTATAATGAATTCTCCAGATTTACAATGAAATTACAATATACATTTACAAGGCAATTTTTCCTCCGGACCCCGCAGAGGGGGTACCCCCCCTCTGCTCTCCCCTGCGTGGAAGAGTCTACATACTTCTGGGGTGTAAAGTATTCATGGGGTATAAACATGGTTGGGAGAAAGGACCTCTGTATCATGAATATAATTAGGCTCCACAACCAACAATATTTTCCAAATACAACCAGTACATATAAATGCTTTCCAATACTGATTTTACCAGTATATACCTACCTCCCAGTATATACCAGTTGGATATTTTTATCTCCACTATTTTAAGAATCCACCTCCACTCATTTATAAGGTAAAAATTTGGTTTAAGAAAAAACTCCAAGTATTTAAAACCATCATCTAAAGGTTTTACCTCATAGAGTAGTAATTATTTCAAAAGTAATAACTCCTGCCTAGACCATCCTTCTTCCAGAAATTGTGACTTGTGAGCACTGAAATCCATTCCAGTTGCATTGCTAAACAAATCAAGCGCCTCCTTTAACACTCCCCATTTTTTCAAGGATCCTTTTCCAAAAATAATAATATCATCTAAAAAAAGTAGATGAGTAATTCTAATCCCATTTGCTATTGAGACTCCTTGTATTTTTCCTTCTTAAAAAATATTCCTTAGTATTCTACTAAGCCCTTCAAATATAATTGAAAACAATAAAGGAGAAAGGGGAGAACCTTGTCTCAATCCTGTAGAATTTCTAAAGAAACCAAAAGGCTTCCATTGATTAACATGAATAAATTTATTGATCTGACACACCCCATAATCCATTCAATAGCTTCCAAGTTGATCTGAATCTGCAGAAGGACAAGTCTTAAAAAACTCTAGTCAACCCTATCATAAGCTTTCATCATATCTAGTTTTAAAATCAGAGCTTTAGATTTCTTTGTCTTTATACTATGTAGATCCTCTTGATCTATTCCTATAGCATCATTTATCTATCTCTCCTCCAAAAACCCAAACTACTCCTTATAAATACCTTTTGAAAGAAAGGCTTTGATTCCAACTACAATAATTTTTTAAATAACCTTATACACCAAGTTACACAAAGACATGGGTCTAAATCCATCAAAGGATTTAGGTTTATCACTTTTAGGAATAAGTTCTAAACAGGTATCATTTATAGCCCCAATTATCTTCCCCTTAACTCTGGATTCCTCCTCTACTTCCAACAGGTCATGTCCCAGAAGATCAAAAAATTCCAAGAAATATTCGATTGTCCAGCCATCAGGCCCATGAAGTTTTGAAACAACAAAGCCTTTCAAAGTGGACAACACCTCAGATAATTTGCCTGGTGTAATGATATTGTTCCCTTATTCCACAGAAAAGAGTCTAGGGTAAGTCTGAATCACTTCCAATTGTTGTATAATAGAAATATTCTCTTGAGCTTTAAACATTTTTTCAAAGTATGAGACACCTTCCTTTTCCAAATATTTATTCTTAGTAGCCACCAAACCATCATCCTTTCTAATTTCCCATATTTTATTTGTTTGCTTCCTAAATTTGGCATAGGCATGAAAGAACTTAGTATTTTTATCCCCAAAATTTAGCCAAGTAACTCTGCTTTTCTTTCTCCAAGTCTCCGCTTCTTTTTTTAACAGCTCCAATTTCCTTTTTTATTTCTCTATCACAAGTTTCCTTTCATCTTATCCCTCAAAAACCCTAGGAAAAGTAGGGTAAAGGATATCCAAATCTACTTCAAGTTGGACCAATTCTTCCTTAGATTTTAATTTCTTGTTTTTTCCCCATTTTATGACCAAAGACTTCAAAGATTTAAGCTTTGAAACTAGGTTGTCCATTGGAGAAGTAGAATCTGACTCCACCAGCTTATGCCAATTTGAGCGCACTAGTAAAAAAAATCCAGTTCTTTTAACTAAACTGGATTGAATTTGAAAGGATCTCTTTTTTTGTTGGTCTGGCTCCAATTGAAAAACCATTGGCATATGATCTGATAACTTGACATTAACCACCCAAGTTCTAAATTTGAGCACTGAATCCACTAACTTTTGCCTAGTTAAAAAACGATCCAACCTTTTTGATACAAAATATTGATTTCCCTTCCTCCAAGTAAGAAATATATTTATAGGTTCTACATCTATTAAACCTTCTCCTTGAATCATCATATTAAAGTAAGAATCCATCGGATCACTTCTAGCAGAACTTCCCCAAAGTTCTCTCGCAAAAATTATGAAATTCAAATCTCCACCAATAATTAAATTGGACTCCGTCAGTAAACCATCGTCTTTTATATTGTTCTAGAAACTCTATCTATCATCATATGACCCATAACAATTTACCAGCTTCAAGTTTTTATTAATCTTCTTTACGAATCCCTCTAGTAAGATTCATGCAAGAGTAAAAAAGAAAGTGAAATTAGATTTTTTGGGATTCCAAGAAGAAAGTATCCCCTGGATAATCCTTTTGAGTTCACTGCATAGAAATCCTAGAGTGGAAAGAAATTTGAGAACACCTCTCTCGCCTTGTTTCCATTGACCACAGTTTCTTGTCTCATAACTATATATAGTTTAACCAAATCAAATAGTCTTTTAAGGGATAATGATTTTGGAGCACCCCCCACTCCTCTAAAATTTAAATATATCACTATCATTTTATGCCTCTCGCTATGGATTTTTGTTCTCTAAGTTCCCTTGGACCCTCTGAAACCTGCAATACTATATTTCTATCTTTTTCCTTCTCCTTAACAATCTTCCTTGCACTTCATGTTTTGATTGGAGAGAATCATTTCTCTAATCCCCCAAAAACATACCCTTTCTTCTCCAATAACTCCTTTTTATTCCTCCATCCAACAACTCCATCAGTCGAGTTTTCAGGTTTTGTCTTAGGAAAGGAACCAGTAATAGTTCCCCCCCAAGAGAAAATATGTAGAGGGTTTCGACTTAGAATTTGTTTATAAGAAGGTATTAAATCGGTTAAAGTTTCCTTAACAATTAGGTTTACAAAATACTCTTTAGTAATAGAGTCCTTAATCCCAACCAAAAACCTAGGTTCCTTATAAAAAGAAAATGGTTCTTCCAAATCCGCCACTTCTATCACACCAAGTTTTTTTTACTCTTTGGTGCCCACCTTAATTGCCTCCAAATTAGTACAACAGATTAAATCCCCTCCCCCTAAACTTGAATCCCCTAACTCCATAGAGTCTCACTCTCCCACAGAAACTGCCTCCCCCTCCAATCCCACTCGCCCTCTATTAGTAGGAAACCTACCCTCAGCATAATATTCCTCCGGAATCAACCCTTCTCCAAGATTTATCAATCCAATATCCCTTTGATTTAAAAATTCTGACTCACTAGCGTCAACAAAGCGCTCAAACCTAACAATATTATCCGAAAAAAGTCTTTGTAACGACTCTACTTCCTTCATAGATAGAGACGAAAAGAGAAGGGGAAAATATTTTTAACATACCTATGAACGTAGCATAATTCATGGAGTTGACTTGTGAGTCCCCATCTAGTTCAACAAAACCCTTCTCATCGCAGATTTCTAGAACCGGGGTGTGCTCAGACCAATATTCCATCCATGATGACTATTTTTTTTTATTTCCCAGGACAATATTTGTTCAAATGCCTCACCTCCTTGCAAACCATGCAACCGAATGGGATCCCCAAGTAATCTAGTTTCTGCATGTGAACAATCCCTCTCGATTCGATTTATAGGAACTCTAGTAAACCCTTTTGAAGGTCTATTTCAACCATCATTTTTCCAATTCTACGATCCTGTCTAGACAACAAATTCCCATACACATGAATAAATTTTCCCAAAGAATCACCCATTGCCTTAAACGCTTCCAAGTTCCAGAAAACCAATGGATAACCTAGCATCAATACCCAAAGATACCAAAATATGAAATGTTCTTTATTTAGATTAAATAGGTGTGTCCACCTTTTAATCATTAAACTGTCAGAACCATAGAGCCAAACTTTATCCAGAATCATGTCCACATCTTCCACTTTTCTAAAAAGGAAATAGAACCAACCACGAACTAGAACCAGAGTTTCAATAACGTAACCTAAAAATGGTTTCCAGTTTTCCTCTATCCATTTTCTAATATCTGCTATTGAACATGCCCAGTAATTGAATTTCCCTATCAGTGCTAATAATGACAAAGAATAAACTTCCTTCAGACCCACATCACGCCCCAACACCATTTTTTTATTATTTCTTCTTGTCTTCCATGATTTTTTCTCCGTGAACCTCTCCTCGAATCCCTCTGATTCTCTGTCGCTCCCTTCTAAAAACCTACTCTCTAAAGGAATCTTCTTAACACCTATAGCTTTTAATACTAGATCGCTCAGGGAAAAATACCCAACCCCTACAACGAAACCCTCTCCATGGCAAACTAATCCAGGTTTTCTCCCCTCCTTCCTAAACTGTATCGAGAAATGAAATGCGATGGGGGTAGATTACCTAAAGTTGGATTCTGGAAACGTCCCATCGCTTCCATCTCGAAAAGGTCATCGATTATCTTGATGTTCCTTGACTCCTTCTAGTAGCCCTCTTATCCTCCACCTGGTGAAGTAGTTACCTCGAACTCATCACTTGTATTAAGTGAATTTAAAAAAGGGTGTTTCATGTACTTTAGCAATCTTGTCTTGTTTAAATCTTCTCTATACTCTTCATTAGTCTTAAAAATACCTTCTTGCCTCCATATGTCTTGATCAAGTGGTTCTGAGTACCATGACATCCATACTACCTTCTAAGATGCCTACACCTACCTAACTCCTTCACCCTCTATCAAATATTCCACTCATTTCATCCCACCTACTTCCAGGTCCCAAATCCGAACCCTAATCTCAAAGTCCCCCATTGTCTATGTATATCCATGTTTATATCGCATAGTACTAATCGATGTTAAATAAATTTCATTCAAAAAAGTTTCCAACTTTTATATTGAAGAAGCTACTTTGTTATTGTGTTAATTATTATATTTGTAATTAATTATCAATATTTTTTAACACTGTTATTTTTCATATACAATGAATAATATTAATAATTGTATCGATATTTTTAACACTATTATTTTTCATATACAATGAATAATAATAATAATAAATATATGCTTATAGTATGTTTTCTTTCTTATACAATACACATTTTAATTTGTATTATAAACTCTATTAAAGAAACTTTATATTTGTATTTATGCATATTGACCTAACTAAAGACAATGAAGACGTACATCAAAATGTGACAACCATTGACGTAGAAATTTGACAACATTCAACCAAGATGAACATTTCAATGTGACATTACCATACTAAATCATGGTTAAGACAATCAACATGTTGAACCATAATCAAACATTACTAACCATAATTAACTTTTTAAACCATAGTAAATGCATTTCCATATTTATGAATTACTCACTATGGATGAAATTTAATGTGGTACACATATTCCAGTAAAGGGGATGTAAGTCATACCATACTAAACCATGGTTAAGATAATCAACCATTACTAACCATAATCAACTTGTTAAACCATAATAAACTCATTTCCATGTTTATGAATGGCTTAGTATGGATGAAATTTAATGTAGTGCCCATATTCCAATTCAGAGGATGTAATTCATAAACATTGTGCTAAAACATAAACCTAAGGAAATGTTTGAAGGTGACATCAATTGTATTAATGATATAATATGCTTGATATTGATATTGATATTAATTTAATAATATTATGTAATATAGTTTATGGTAAGATTAATGTGTAACAATTATAATTTATCTTTTTTTAACAATATAATATTTAATATAATAATTATATCAATGCGAAACATTATAGTATAATATTTATATTAATAAATTAATATATCTTTCTTCATTAATAATAAAGTATTATATAAAGTTTGTTAATATAAGTTAATACAATATTGATATAATATAAGATAACATTATAGTATATTATGTGTGTTAATATTAATATAACTTTATTGATTAATAATAAAGTTTTGAGTCAATTTTATTTATATAAATATATGATATTGATTATTTGAAGATTCTTTATGTGTCCATTGGTTACTAGCAAGAACCACATTAATAATATTAATTTGGTTGTTTCTAATATAATCATGCATATTATAGGATTCAATAATTTTAAGAGAATGATAACAATGTAATTTTTTAGTTTTAATCTCTAAAAATTAATATAATTAAAAAAAATTGTTTACATGTTTAATTTAAATGATTTTAGTTACACCATACTAAACATGGTCAAGGCAACATAATTATTAAAGAACATAGTACACATTAACCATGGTCAACCAAGTATATCATGGTTTAAAACAATCAACTATAATCAACCACACTCAAGCAAACTCATAATATTGTAATGCAATGTAATAATTGAAGAACATAGCAATCCATCAAAATCCAATGAGTCATAATCACATGTGGAATCCATGGTTAACATTATGTAATATTGTGGCATTGCTTAAAGCTAAATGAATGTGACATAAACATTGTGACGTAACCATTTAGAAACGATGTGATTTGACATAAGACAACGAAGATATATGTTGAAATGTAACAAAGGATGTAGAAATTTGACACTATTCAACCAAGATGAACATCACAATGTGATATTACCATAGTAAAACATGATTAAACAAAATCAACATGGTCAACCATAGTCAACAAATACTCACCATAATAAACATGTTCAACCATATTCAACCATTACTCACAATAATCTACATGTTCATCCATAGTCAAGTCAATACAATGTTTATGGATGGTTGACTATGGATGATCTTTAATATGGCACCCATATTCCAATAAAAGGGATCCAACTAATGAACTTTAATGTGGTACTTATATTCCAATACAAGGGATGCAATTCATAAACATTTCAATGAAATATAACCCTAAATGAATGTCAAAAGGTGACTTAACCCTAAATGAACATTGCATTGTGACGTAACATTTTCAAGGCTAACTTATGTCAAATAGCTACATTACTCAACATTTGTGTCACATTATGACATATATCTTCATTGTATTATGTCAAATTGCATCGTTCCTAAATGGTTATGTCACATTGTGTTGTTCATTTAGGGTTATGTCACCTTGTTATATTCATGTACGATTGTGTTTGAGAGCGAACATATAAATTCATAAAAATCCAATGAGTCATAATCACATGTGGTAACAATGATTAGAAATATATCATCTTATGGTATTTCTTAACCCTAAATGAATGTCATATTCTAGTGTAACCATTTAGGAATGATGCAATTTGACATAAGACAATGACGATGTATGTCGAAATGTAACATAACCATTAAGGAATGCAGAAATTCGACATTAATGAACCAAGATGAATATCACAATGTGATATTACCATAGTAAACCATGGTTAAACAAAATCAACATGGTCAACCATCGTCAACCATTACTAACTATAATCAATATGGTCAACCATATTCAACCATTACTCATCATAATCAACGTGTTCAATCATAGTGAAATAATTATGATGTTTATGATGGTTGAGTATGGATGACCTTTAATATGGCACCCATATTCCAATACAAGGGATGCAATTCTTAAAATTGCAATGAAACAAAAGCTTTCCAATACTGATTTTACCAGTATATACCTGCCTCCAAGTATATACCAATAGGATATTGTTTTCTCCACTTTTTTAAGAAGCCACCTCCAATCATTTATAAGGTAATAGTTTGGTTTAAGAAAAAACTCCAAGTATTTAAAACCATCATCTAAAGGTTTTAACTCATAGGGTAGTAATTCTTTCAAAAGTAATAACTCTTTCCTAGACCATCCTGCTTCCAGAAATTGTGACTTGTGAGCACTATAATCCATTCCAGTTGCATTGCTAAACAAATCAAGCGCCTCCTTTAACATTCCCCATTTTGTCAAGGATACTTTCCTAGAAAGAATAATATCATCTAAAAAAAGTAGATGAGTAATTCTAATCCCATTTGCTATTGAGACTCCTTGTATTTTTCCTTCTTCAAAAATCTTCCTTAGTATTCTACTAAGCCCTTCAAATATAATTTAAAACAATAAAGGAGAAAGGGGAGAACCTTGTCTCAATCCTATAGAGCTTATAAAGAAACCAAAAGAATTCCATTAATTAGCATAGATAAATTTATTGATCTGACACACCCCATTATCCATTCAATAGCTTCCAAGTTGATCCCAATCTGCAGAAGGACAAGTCTTAAAAAACTCCAGTCAACCCTATCATAAGCTTTCATCATATCTAGTTTTAAAATCAGATCTTTAGATTTCTTTGTCTTTATACTATGTAGATCCTCTTGAGCTATTCCTATAGCATCATTTATCTATCTCTTCTCCAAAAACCCAAACTACTCCTTAGAAATACCTTTTGAAAGAAAGGCTTTGATTCCAATTGCAATAATTTTTTAAATAACCTTATACACCAAGTTACACAAAGAGACGGGTCTAAATCCATCAAAGAATTTAGGTTTATCACTTTTAGGAATAAGTTCTACAAAAGTAGCATTTATAGCCCCAATTATCTTCCCCTTAACTCTGGATTCATCCACTACTTCCAATAGGTCATGTCCCAGAAGATAAAAAAAATCCAAGAAAAATTCGATTGTCCAGCCATCAGTCCCATGAATTTTTGAAACAACAAAGCCTTTCAAAGTGGAAAACACCTCAGATAAGTTGGCTGGTGTAACAATATTGTTCCCGTATTCCACAAAAAAGAGTCTAGGGTAAGTCTAAATCACTTCCAATTGTTGTATAATAGAAATATTCTCTTGAGCTTTGAACATTTTTTCAAAGTATGAGACACCTTCCTTTTCCAAATATTTCTTCTTAGTAGCCACTGAACCATCCTCCATTCTGATTTCCCATATTGTATTTGTTTTCTTCCTAAATTTGGCGTAGGAATGAAATAACTTAGTATTTTTATCCCCAGAATTTAGCCAAGTAACTCTGCTTTTCTGCCTTCAAGTTTCCTCTTCTTGTTTTAACAGCTCCAATTTCCTTTTTTTTTCTCTGTCACAAGCTTCCTTTCAACTTCTCCCTCAAAACCCCCAGGAAAAGTAGAGTAAAGGATATCCAAATCTACTTCAAGTTGGACCAGTTCTTCTTTAGATTTTAATTTCTTGCTTTTTTCCCATTTTATGACCAAAGAATTCAAAGATTTAATCTTTGAAACTAGGTTGTCCATTGGAGAAGTAGAATCTAACTCCAGCAGCTTATGCCAATTTGAGCGCACTAGTAAAACTAAATTCGATTATTTTAACTAAACTGAAGTGAATTTGAAAGGGATCTCTTTTTTTTGTTGGTCTGATTCCAATTTAAAAACCATTGGCATATGATCTGGTAACTTGACATTAACCACCCAAGTTATAAATTTGATCCCTGAATCCACCAACATTTCCCTAATTAAAAAACGATCCAACCTTTTTGCTACAAAATATTGATTTCCCATACCATTCCTCTAAGTTGGAAATATATTTATAGGTTCTACATCTATTAAACCTTCTCCTTGAATCATCATATTAAAGTAAGAATCCATCGGCTCACTTCTAGCATAACTTCCCCAAATTTATCTCGCAAAAATTATGAAATTCAAATATCCACCAATAATTAAATTGGAATCCTTTAGTAAACCATCCTCTTTTATATTGTTCAAGAAACTTTGTCTATCAGCATATGGGCCATAACAATTTACCATCTTCAAGTTTTTATTAATCTTCTTTACGAATCCCTCTAGTAAGATTCTTGCAGTAGTAAAAAAGGAAGTGAAATTAGATTTTTTGTGATTCCAAGAAGAAAGTATACCCCAGATAAGCCTAAAGGAAGGTTAGAAGGTGACATAACCCTAAATGAACATCGCAATGTGATGTAACATTTTCAAGGCTAACTTATGTCAAATAACTACATTCCTCAATGGTTGTGTTGCACTAAGACATATATCTTCATTGTATTATGTCCCATTTCATCATTCCTAAATGGTTATGTCACATTGTGATTTTCATTTAGGGTTATGTCACCTTGTGATATTCCTTTAGGGTTATGTTTTAATGTAATATTTATTAATTTCACTCCCCTTATTAGAATATGGGTTTCATATTAAAGGTGATCCATAGGCAATCATGCTCAACCATACTCAACATGCTCATAAAACAAATCNTCACCTTGTGATATTCCTTTAGGGTTATGTTTTAATGTAATATTTATTAATTTCACTCCCCTTATTAGAATATGGGTTTCATATTAAAGGTGATCCATAGGCAATCATGCTCAACCATACTCAACATGCTCATAAAACAAATCCTATTTAAATACAGTTAACATGCTCATGCTTGTGCACATAAGTGTTCCATTAATTTATGAAATCCACTAATAGTTATGTAACATTCTCGTGTTCATTTTCAAGGCTAACTTATGTCAATTTGTGACGTTTCTCAATGGTTTTTTCACATTGTAGTGTATATATCCATTGTATCATGTTGAATTGCACCTATATTATAATAAGGGGACACAATTCATAAACATCGCATTGAAATATAACCTTAAAGGAATGTTACAAGGTGACATAAACCTAAATGAACATCTCACTATGACATAACCATTTAGGAATGATGCAATTCAACATAAGACAATGAATATGTACATTGAAATGAGACACAACCATTGAGGAATGTAGGAACTCAACATTATTCAACCAAGATAAACGTCACAATGTAATACCACCATAGTAAACCATTGTTAAACATAATGAACATGGTCAGCCGTAGTCAACCATTACTAACCATAATCAACATGGTCAACCATAGACAACCATTACTAAGCATAATCAACATGGTCAACCATACGCAACCATTACTAGACATTATAAAAATGGTCAACCATATCTAATTCAATGTGAAGTTTATGAATGGTGAGTCATAATTACATGTGGAAACCATGGTTAACAATATGTCATCTTGTGACATTTATTAATACTAAATGAATGTCTCAATGTGATGTAACCATTTAGGAATGATGCAATTTGAAATAATACAGTGAATATGTAAGTTTAAATGAAACACAACCATTGAGGAATGTATCAATTTCACATTATTCAACTAATGAATGTCACAATTCAATATAACCATAGTGAACGATGGTTAAACACAATAAAAATAGTCAACCATTCCTCACAATAATCAACATGGTCAACCATAGTCAAGAATTACTAACCATAAGAAACTTGGTGAACAATAGTCAAATCAATGCGATGTTTATGAATGACTAACTATGGATGACCTTTACTATGAAACCTGTATTCTAATAAGGGGAATGTAATTCATAAACATTTCACTGAAACATAATCCTAAAGTAAAGTTGGAACATGACACAACCCTAGATGAACATTGCACTTGATGTAACATTTTTTATGGTAAGTTATGTCAAATAGTTACATTCCTCAATAATTGTGTCACATTGTGACATACATAATCATTGTATATGTTGAATTGCATAATTTCTAAATGGTTACGTCACATTGTGATGATCATTTATCATTATGTTACCTTGTGACATTCCTTTAAGGTTGTGATTCAATGCGATGTTTATAAATTTCATTCCCTATATTGGAATATGGGTCCCATATTAAAGGTCATCCATTGTCAATCATGCTCAACCATAGTGAACATGCTCATAAAATCAATCATGTTAAAATATACTTAACATGTTCATGCTCATGCTCATAAGGATTCCATTAGTTTATGGAATTCATTAATGGTTATGTCACATTGAGACATTCATTTTAAAGGATAACTTATGTCAAATTGCTACATTCCACTGAAACATTGCAGTGAAACATAAACCTTGTTAGGAGGAAAATCTCTCTATGGCTAGGGGAAAACCACAACAGACTGAAATGATTATAGAAATCAACTCTAGTCTCAAGTATGTTATATAAACAAATATGATAGAAAGACAAGATAAAAGGCCTACCTCATCCAAACGTTCAATGAAGTCCACCGTTGAGCACTTGACCCAAAGCAATATACTTGCAACTAGTCCTCAACAACCAAACAAAGCAAGAATATGGTGATAATATATGATGTTAGCACATTCAATAACATAATCCATTAAAATTCATAACAAATACGCCCATGGAATAATAATTCAAATATTTTCAAGATATCAATTGGATGAGAAAATAACATTTCTATTAATATGTAATCAACATAAGTGAATACGTTACAGACTTCTATGTCGACACGGTTCAGAATCGAGAAAATAATTTCCTTCTAGTTGGGCCTCCACCAATTCAATCCTCCACCAAAGGAAAGCTCATAGAAGAGAGACAATGAAGTTCTCAATCAATAAGGGAAGAACTTGTTGGGTGAACACTGTGTTCAAACTTAAAGGACAAAGGGATGAAGACTCAATGTGAAGTGAATAATTCCTCCAGAGTAACTTTTCTCTCAAAGTTAAATTCTTTCTCCTCTTTTCCATAGCTTGGAATTGGCCCATTTATAGCCTTCAAGTGGAATTGAAGGGTTGATTCAGAACGTTTCCAGTATATGGAAAGCAAAGGATCATTGATCTCCTATCGTGACATGGAAACCCGATGCTATTTTTCATTTCTGGGCACATTTCCCGACGTACGTGGGTTGTAATGGTGCAACCTGCATATACACATGTTGTATAGTAGGCAAGGTGTGTATATGTGGAAAAATTGTATTTTTAGCTCTGGGATTTGCAAAAAGGGATTAAAAGTTTTCATGGGGAAATAGGAAAAGGCCTTGCAAGACTGCATGGGGTGAGGAAAATATTTCTATAACAGATTTCCCCTAATTTGTGAGGTCAGAGGAGTATCTGCGATGGACGAAATACATTATAAAAAAACATAAGTGGAGTGATGGGGAACCAACTGGAAGAACTAGTTTCTCATTACAATATGTACTAACTTTGCATACATGGATGCCAATTTGAATTACACTGCAGATCCATGTGAAAATATACCAAACAACTATCCATGGCCATGAATAGACAAATACAAATGAAGTTACATGCCAAAGGCTATCATAGTCATGAACAACACCCAGTAGAACCATTCTCAAAATCAATATGAAGATATCTGTATACAATGGAGTACAATCTGATATCCCATGATCACTAAAGTCACATAGGTATTGGTCCAATGAAGCGGAAGTAACAACTCAGGAAAGTTGTGGACACATAATGATGTCTTCAAGTCTTCTACACAATTCGCCAAAGGTGAAAGTCTACATTGTGTGAATAAAGGAGTTGAGGTCCAACACAGTGAGACTTCGTTTGATTATTGGTCATTGAGGTATACCATTAACAAACATGAGACAACCCACCGATGATGAAATTAGGTATCAAGGCACCAAGTACATTCTTACAAGTGTGACTAAAGGAGTCGAGGTTGAACACTTGAAGAATCCATCGATCAAGAGACATTGATGTATTTCCAGCTGTCGATGGCGAGAAAACCTGCCACTAATGACTGCAAGCCTCAAGGTACTCATAGGACTCTAGGTCTCATTTCCAAAATAGATGAGCTAAAGTCGATGGAAGGAGACCCATCGAAAGGAGATCATTAAGGCGTCTCTCACCATTCTACATGATGTACAAAGCAGGAGCTTCATGATTTGGAGGAAATCAGATGAAGAACATGTTCACAAACCAACGACCCTATGCATCTTTCACGTGTGCCAAGTGCAAGTGGTACACGAAAAATCCCCTCTGAATAACAGCCAATGAGGAAAACTGCTGACAAAGACAAGGAAACCACCAATAAGGATAATGGCATCCAAGACACTGCATGAATCCCAATGTGTCAATAGATGTCTTGCCATCGAACATAAGGGAAACCACCCAGTCAACAACCAATGATGAAATGTTGATTGTTGGGTTCAAGGTTACCTACCAATGATGAAAGTAGGACCAGGGTGCGTAATAGGACTACAACATCATGTGATTCTGAGACAAACTGAGTGTATGACCGACATGCAAAGTCAAGAGTTATGAGGAATGGCTGACATAGGTTGATATACATCCTTTGAACAATATCATGAGACATATGGAAGACTCTGAAAGCATAGATGCAATGATGAGACCATGAGATGCAGGAGGCATCAATCAAATTCTCTATAGGGACCGTAAGAGTAACCAGTCAGGGGAGGAAACTCTTTGTAATGAGCTCAACTTCCTAAGGCCATGCTAAGCCCAAAATTATGATGACAAGTGGACTCAATAACTTTGTGCTCTGTTCAAAGGCGACAAGACTGCTACCAATATAAGATAATACTCCCTTCCCGTTCATATTTTTTTGTTTTTTCATAATCAAATGAATGCTATGATACGGAGAAGGAAACGAGTGTCGCAAGTAAGAAAAAATAGTTCCAGCAGTGGAACATACCTATGATCAATGCAAGGAGGTGCATGCAGGATATGCAGACTCAGGCGAATGTTCCGTCCTGGGTATAGGGTGTCAAATTGTGAAGGATATAAACGAGGCTTTGCTTGGTTGAGGACGAAAAAATGATGAGGAAAATGGTTAATAACGCAAAGTGAGAACCGACTATAGGCTCAATACTGCAAGAAATGGCATGATATGCAATCACAACTTAAAACCAAAAAATGTCCTTTTTCATAATCTTAGTCTACTTGGTTTAAAAAATGGATAAACTTGTACGAAACAAACGTCCTTTCAAGTCCAATTTACGAGTGTGAAAGAGACAAGTTCACTCGACAATATTTTTTCTTTTTTGAAAACGAGTCAGAAAAGAGCTTAACTAAGACTCACGACCTTTCAAGTGCAATTTAACGAGTGTGAAAGGGACAAATTCACTCGACAATAGTTTCGCTTTTTAGACGAGTCAGAAAAAATCTTAACTCAGACTTGCTTGGGAGTTTCTAGGCATGTCACAGGGAAGGAGGGGGGGGAAGGCTCCCATGCTAGACTTCTTTGGAATGTCAATATATTATGAATAGCCAACATAAGCTTGGGAAAACCCAAATCTCTCCAATGTGAGGAGGATAAAGTGCTAGCAGAGGTTACCATCTCCGTGATATATTAGATAATGTCTCTTAATTGAAAGGATATGGGCGGAGGCATTGGATACCCTACAAGACCATCCCAATCAAAGGGAACTTCTCCAAGACTTGAAAGGAGAGTACTCCGGGAGAGTAACACTCTCTCTTGTTCAGAAGGTCCAGTATCAGAAATGTTAATGACATGGTTGAAGGATGCATCACCCTCCAAAAGGAGAGTTGGATTGACTAGAGATTGCACTGGTACAACCACCTCTTTAACTCCAGATTGAATAGGATGTGTGATAACAAGGGAATGAGACACATCACCCTTGACAACGGGGGTGTGGTCAGGAGAGGATTTCATTGGCATGACTAACGTGTCAATCGAAGGAGAAATGGGGTGTGGGGAAACCACATTTTCCTTTGAACCCGAAGGGCCCTTAGGTGAGCCTCATTCTTTGGGTATCCCAATAGTAGCAGGAAACAAACAAGTAAGGTGATTTCCTTCACAAGTCCTATAAAGGAATTTAGTCTTATGTATGAAACGTCTAGGTTTTTTAATTCCCCCAACGTCGTTTACAACAACTGGTGACATGCTCTCATCATGACTCATAGTTTCTGGAGAGTCATCTCCTACATGATGTACAAAGGTTGGATATGTGACATCGATATGACTCATGGAAACTAGAGTTATTCCCCCAAGATGATTAGCAATGACTGGTTGTGGATATTCAACATGACTTGCAGAGGTCGTCGACCCATCTACAACATAACTAGCAGAGGTTGGCGATGGAGCTCTAGTATGACTGGACGTGACCAAAATAGTGGCGGTGGTGAGTTGTGGCATTTGATACCAAGGTCAAGGGAAATATTGGTTTTGAAACATTGTAGGCTAGGATGGGTCCTGGTTTATACCATGTCCCTATCTGGAAGGGTAGTATCCTCCACCTAAATGATCTATAGAGGTTTGTATGGGCATCATCACTAAAGAAGATGTATGCGAAGAGACAAAAGTATGGTAAGGATTATTCAAGTGAGGATATATGTTTGCCCCATATGAAGGGTTTCCGTGAAGAGGGTATCCCAAACTATAAAACTAATTTTCTTTGTATGAAAGACTCGGGGATATATGGGGACCCATCATGGGAAAATTTTTCGTAGGAACTAGCATGGAAGACGAAGGATACACAGATGGGGTGTAATAAGTAGAATAACCACCCATTTGAGTATTGAATCCCGAAAAAACATAGCTAGGAATGGATCCATAAGAGGGGAGGTTCCAACCTCCCACAGTGAGAGTTGGTTGAGGTACATGACTCCTATCAAATGAATATGTAGGTGGCGGGGCCATGGTGCCCCCGGATCCAATGCTAGGATTCATATAAGTGGGCTAGGAAAAGGATGGAAAGGGTGAAGGCACAATCAACATATAAACGTGAGAATGATTAGAGACCTAAGGCATGGACTGAGCATCATAATTCTGCATACAATTATGAAAAGTGGACAAATTCATCCCCATGAAATGAGTGAATGTCATGGGGGAAGTATAATTAAATGAGGTTGCAAAACGGACTCCAATATCCATGCTAATTACGACTCAAGGCATGGTATAAACTCCTAAGGTCAACTAATAACAAAGAGCACACCAAAAATAAACAAAAGGCCAATATGCACACAAACAAGATAAAGTGGCTGAAAGGGGCCTCCCTCCCTAAAGTAAGTATGCCTCACCCAAGATGGGCTTGAGACTCCCTGCTAAAGATCAGAGGTAACATAATCAATTATAAGGGCCCTCGTAGGCTTAACAACTAGTCTTTCAGATCCCCCCAGAGAGGTAATCCTCCATAAAGGCTGTGTGTTTTCTGACCCTTATCTGACCCAGGGTACCTACAGAATAACCCCTGCAAGTAACCTATGTGGCACCTAAGTCAAGAAACTAAGAAACCACTGTATAACCGATGCACAGGAGAGAAGTCGTAAGTTAGGTCCACCGTATGGGTAGTGTAACAAATCCTGAAACCTTGAAAGCACTACCTCTCACGAAGGTAAGGGCACTAGAAAGATCCCCAGATACGAATAGATCCCCAGAAATATCTCTGACGCTATGAAGGTATCGGGGGGATATCCCTTCAACTGACCTCGCCTGAACTCATGATTAACTTCGGTGTAAGCGAAGCCTCCTGATATTACCGATTATACAATGGATTTATCCACTCCCTTAGTCAGATGCATATGTTGATTTAATATCCTTGGAGAATTTTACTCACAAAATCCTATTCCAAGGCACTAAATCCTAAGCTAGTTTGTGCACCCTAGAAAATAAAATCATTACTAATCAATTTTAAATTATAGAAATAATTTTAATGGCCATGCTTACTCAAAAGGTGTGGTCATGAAACTAGTGATGTTATGACTCAGCAAGTAAAGTAAATATGCATACAATGCAAAGTCGTAACTTCAATTTTAAATGAATGATATTCCTCCTAAAAATGCAATTTTCAATTCAATTATGCAATTCTGAATAAAAATGCAATATTTCTTTACATGCACTAAGATAAACGACAAAGACTCAAAAGATCAAAATGCCAATCAATGTAAAATGCCTAATATTTTTGTATTTTCAATATAAGCAAAATGAAAATGCATGGACTGAACAACAACTTGATATATAAAGACTCTACTATGTATAGAAAGAGACAACTCAAGTAGGATACCAAGGAGCAAAAAACTCATCCCAATGTACAAGGACAATCAAAATGAAGAGATGATGAGAAAGGCACCGCCCAAAAATTCAACCAAAGATAGGTTTCCTACCATCCCACAGATACTTAACAGACACTATAGAGACCCAAGAAGACTCAACAACTATTAAAACATACCCAACAACCACCAAACCCAGCAAACAAGAAATATAGGTTGATGTACGTGATTGTTCAAGGGAAAAGCGCGTATGTACACAGCTTGTTGAAGGACATCACGTGTATATATGTGTCTGTCAAGCAAAAACCTGCGTATATGTGTCAAAAACACAACTAGGCTAAGGAGAAGGTTGAAAGACTCAGACCCAGAGTGAACAAAGGTTGTCAAGTAATGATACAAGAAGAAAAACAATATGAACAAGAGCAATCTAAGAAGAAAAACACTCCAAACCCCGAAAAAATAAGATTCAATCCCAAGTATGGTCACCAATTCTGTTACGAGGAAAATCTCTTTATGGCTAGGGGAAAACCACAACAGACGAAAATGAATGCAGAAATCAACTCTATTATCAAGTATGCTATATAAACAAATATGCTAGCAAGACAAGATAAAAATCCTACCTCGTCCAGACGTTCAATGAAGTCCACCATTGAGAATTTTACCCAAAACAATATACTTGCAACTAGTCCTCAAAAACCAAGCAAATAAGGCATATGGTGATAATATATGATGTTAGCACATTCAATAGCATAATCCATTAACATTCATAAAAATTACGCCCATGGAATAATAATTCAAATATTTGCAAGATATCAATTGGACGAGAAAAGAGTATTGCTATTAAGATGTAATCAACAGAAATGAATAAGTTATAGACTTCCATGTCAGCACGGATCATAACTAAGAAAATAAGTTCCTTGCAGTTGGGCCTCCACCACTTCAATCCTCCACCAAAGGAAAGCTCAGAGAAGAGAGACAATGAAGTTCTCAATCAATAAGGGAAGATATTGGGGGTTGAAAACTGTGTTCTTACTTAAAGGACAAAGAGATACAGACTCATTATGAAGTGAATAATTCCTCCAGAGTAACTTTTCTCTCAAAGTTGAATTCTTTCTCCTATTTTCCATAGCTCAGAATTGGCCCATTTATAGCCTTCAAGTGGAACTAAAGGGCCGAGTCAGAACGTTTCCAATATATGGAAGGCCAAGGATCATTGATCTCCTCTCGTGACATGGAAGCCTGACACTATTTTTCATTTCTGGGCACATTTCCCGATATACACAGAATGTAATGGTGCAACTTGCATATATGCATGATGTATAGTAGGCAAGGTGCGTATATGTGGAAAAATTTTATTTTTATCTCTGGGATTTGCAAAAAGGGATTAAACGTCTGCATGGGGAAATGGAAAAAGGCCTTCTGTGTAAGACTGCATGGGGTGAGGAAAATCTTGCTATAATAAACCTAAAGGAATATCGCAAGGTGAAATAACACTAAATGAATGTTTCAATATACCGTAACCATTTATGAGTGATGCAATTTGAAATAAGACAATGAATATGTACATTGAAATGTGACACGACCATTGAGGAATGTAGAAATTCAACATTATGCAACCAAGATGAACATCACAATGTGACATTACCATAGAAAACCACGGTTAAATGAAATCAACATGGTAAACCATTTTCAACAATTACTAACCATAATCAACATGGTCAACCATATTTGATTGAGTGTGATGTTTCTAAATGGATGATTATAGATTACCTTTAATTTTTCATGCATATTCTAATAAGGGGATGCAAAAGGAAGTGGGGATGATCCAATTTGACATTAACCCTTGATGAATGTCATAGGGTGACATAACCCTAAATGAACATTGCATGTGACATAACCATTTAGGAATTATGCAATTCGACATAAGACAATGAAGATGTACATGAAAATGAGACACAACCATTGAGGAATGTATCAATTCAACATTATTCAACCAAGATGAATTTACATTACCATAGTAAACCATGGTTAATTGTAATGAACATGGTCAACCATAGTAAACCATTACTAACCATAATCAACATGGTCAATCATAGACAACCATTCCTAACCATAATCAACATGGTAAACCATAGCTGACTTAGTGTGAAGTTTATTAATAGTGAGTAATAATCACATGTGGAAACCAACACCCACATTCTAGTAGTGGGATGCAATAGGAAGGAGCCACAATGAAATTCAAAATTAACCCTAAAGTATGTCAACAAGTAACATAAGAACAAATGAACCTCATAAGGTGACATAACCTTAAATGAACATCGCAATGTGACATAACCATTTAGGAATGATGCAATTCGGCATAAGACAATGAATATGTACATCTAAATGAGATACAACCATTGAGGAATGTTTCCATACAACATTATTCAACCAATATGAACATCACAATGTGACATTACCAAAGTAGACCATTGTTAAACACAATGAACATGGTCAACCATAGTCAACCATAAGACAATGAAGATGTATGTTGAAAGGCAACACAACAATTGAGGAATGTAGAAGTTTGACATTATTCAACTAAGATGATTGTTTCAATGAAATATTACCATAGTAAACCATGGTTAAATACAATCAACATGGTAAACCATAGTCAACGATTACTCACCATAATCAACATGGTCAACCATAGTCAACCATTACTAAACATAATCAACTTGGTGAACCATAGTTAAATCAGTGTGATGTTTATGAATGGATAACTATGGATGACCTTTAATGTGGAAGATATATTCCAATAAGGGGGGTGTAATTCATAAACATTGTACTCAAACATAATCCTAAAGGAATGTTGGAAGGTGACATAGCCCTAAATGAATGTCGCATTGTGATGTAACATTTTCGAGGGTAAATTATGTCAAATACATACATTCCTGAATGGTTGTATCACTTTGCGATGTACATGTTCATTGTTTTATGTCGAACGACATCATTCCTAAATGGGTATGTCACATTGTTATGTTCATTTATGGCTATGTTACCTTGCAACATTCCTTTCAGGATATGTTTCAATGTGATGTTTATGAATTGCATTCCCCTATTGGAATATGGGTGGCATATTAAAGATCGTCCATTGTTAATCATGATCAACCATAGTGAACATGCTCATAAACTAAATCATGTTCAGCCATAGTTACCATTCTCATGCTCATACTCATAAGTATTCCATTATTTTACAACATTCATTAATGGTTATGTCACATTGCAACATTCATTTTTAAGGTGAACTTATGAAAAATTTCTACATTCCATTGAAACATTGAATTAAAACATAAAACTAAAGGAATGCTGCAAGGTGGCATAACCTTGAATGAGTGTTTCAATTTGACATAAAATTTTATGAATGATGCAATTTGACATAAGACAATGAATATGCACATGGAAATGTGACACAACCATTGATTAACGTATAAATTCAACATTATGCAACCAATATGAACATTGAAATGCAAAATTACCATAGTCAACCTCAATTAAATGCAATCAACATGGTCAATCATAGTCAACCTTGATTAAATGAAATCAACATGGTCAATCATAGTCAACCATTACTAATAATAATCAACATGGTCAACCATATCTAACCGAGTGTGATGTTTATGAATGGAAGACTATGGATGACCTTTAATTTCACACCAATATTCCAATAGTGGGATGCAAAAGGAAAGTGGGACAATGCAATTCAACATTAACCCTAAAGGAATTTCACAAGGTGACATAACCCTAAATGAGCTTCACGATGTGACAACCATTTAGGAATGATTCAATTCAACATAAGACAATGAAGATGTACATCAAAATGAGACATGACCATTGAAGAAGGTAGAAATTCAACATTATTTAACCAATATGAACATCTAAATGTGAAATTACCATAGTAAACTACGGTTAAAGTCAATGAACATGGAAAACCATTGTCAACCATTACAAACCATAATCAACATGGTCAACCACTGAAAACCATTACTAGCTATAATCAACATGGTAAACCATAGATAAGGAAGTGTGAAGTTTATGAATATTGAGTTATAATCACATGTGGAAACCAACACCCTTATTCTAATAGGGGGATTCAAAAGGAAGGGGGCATGATGCAATTTGACATTAACCCTAAAGTAATGTTGCAAGTCAACATAACCCTAAACCAAACTTTTAAGGTGACATAACTCTAAATGAACGTCGCAATGCGACATAACCATTTACGAATGATGCAATTCAAGACAAGACAATGAATATGTTAATCGAAATGAGACACAACCATTGAGAAATTTAGGAATTAAACATAATTCAACCAAGATGAAAGTTGTGATGCAACATTATCATAGTAAATCATGGTTAAAAACAATGAACATTTTCAACTATAGACAACCATTACCAACAATAATCAACATGGTCAACCATTACTAACCATAATAAACATGGTCAATGATAGATAACTCCGTGGGAAGTTTATGAATGGTGAATCAAAATCACATGTGGAAACCATGGTTAAAAATATGTCAGATTGCAACATTGCTTAACCCTAAATGAATGTCACAATGTGATGTAACCATTTAGGAACAATGAAATTTGACATAAGACAATGAATATGTATGTTGAAATGCAACATAATGATTAAGGAATGTAGAATTTGACATTATTCAACCAATATGAATGTCACAATGCAATATTACCATAGTAAACTATGGTTAAACAAAATCAACATGGTCAACCATAGTCAACCATTACTCACCATAATCAACATGGTCAACCATAGTCAATAATTACTGACCATAATCAACTTGGTGAACCATTGCCAACCCACTATGATGTTCATGAATGGGTAACTATGGATGACCTTTAATGTGGTACCCATATTCTAATAAGGGGGGCATAATTCATAAATATTGCATTTAAACATAAGACTAAAGGAATGTTGGATGGTGACATAACCCTTAACGGACCTCGCACTGTGACATAAAATTTTCAAGGGTAACTTATGCAAAATAATTGTGTTCCTCAATGCTTGTGTCACATTGCAACATACATATTCATTGTATTATGTCGAATTGCATAATTCTAGGACGTGTTTTCGAAAGAAATTCTAGGATTACCTCCTAGATGAGACATATATTTCACCATTAACTAAGTACCTAGATCTACACCAGTGTCTAAGGCCCCTTACTGAATGAGTACTAAAGAATTGAAAAAACTTGAGATGCAACTTCAAGAACTATTCGATAAATAGTATATCAGACCCAATGTGTCTCTGTGGGGAGCACCAATTTTGTTTTTCAAAAATAAAGACATAACCTTGTGATTGTGTATTGACTACAGACAACTCAACAAGATGACTATTAAAAAAAAATACCCTTTTCCACAAATTTGTGACTCAATTGATCAATTCGAAGGAGCTAAGATATTCTCTAAGATAGATTTGCAATCGATATATCACAAGACTAGAATAAAGGATGAGGACATACATAAAATTGTGTTTTGAACTAGATATGGGAATTATGAAGTCGTAGTAGCACCTTTTGGTTTAATAAACGCCCATGATACATTTATGTGCTTGATGAACAATGTGTTTAGAATGTATGTAGAAACCTTTATGATTGTGCGTATAGATGATATACCGATTTGTTTAAAAACTAAAGAGGAACATGAAGAACACTCGAGAATAGTCTTGCAGACACTTAGAGAGAACCAACTTTATGCAAAGTTTAGTAAATGTGAATTTTTCCAAGATAAAGTGCAATATTTCGGACATGTAATTTCCAGTGAAGGAATCTCAATTGAACTAGAAATGTTCAAGGCCATCCTAGATTGTCTAGTGCTAAAGGATATGTCAGATGTCCGATATTTTGTGTGAATCATAGGCTATTACTGTAGATTTATAAAAACGTTCTCCAAAATTTCTTATCCAATAAATTCATTATAGAAGAAAGGAATCATACTTAATTGGATAGAAAAATGTTAAGAGAGATTTGAGAAACTAAAACAATTATTGACAAAAACACCAATCTTGAAGATAACATATCCACATTATGTTTTTTTGGTATGTATTGATGCTTCAAAAGAAGGATTAGGAGGAGTGTTGTTACATAATGATAATGTGATTTTTTATGAGTCAAAAAATTAAGGGATTATGAAAACAATTACGCAACGCATGATCTGGAACTAACCTCTACTGTGCACGCTTGAAATATGTGACGACAATACTTATTGGTTAGGATATTATTGTTGAAAACATATAATATCAGTCTGAAATACTTTTTCGATCAACAAAATTTGAATGCAAGACAGGGAATATGTTTAGATTTCTTAAGTGATGATTATTTCTAGATAAAACACATTAAGGGAAGATACGATAAAATATTCAGTGCACTCTACAAAAAATTAAATGCAGTTTACAACAGTAGTTTTCAAACTGATCTAAAATGGAAAATAAAATTAACAACAAAAAATTATGAAACTTATAAAAAATTACAGGAAAAATTATGAATGATGATTTGGGTGAAGAAGACTCAAAATTCATATGTAATCAAGATGGATTAGTGTTGTATAAGGCCATAATTTACATTCCAAATAGTGTAGATCTCGAAATTTTAATTTTGGATGAAGTACACAATAAACCTTACTCAGGTCGCCCAAGCTACCAAAAGACTATAACAGCCTTGAAAAAAGAACATTTCCATCTCTGAATGAACACTGAAGTGGTCGAATATATTGCTAGGTGTGTTGAGTGACAGTAAGCTAAATTTGAACATTGTCACCTAGCTATATTATTGTAATCAATACTCATGCCTCAATGGAAATGGGAAGTAATCAACATGGATTTTATTACAAGGATAGATATAATTAAGAAATATCTAATTATTCCATTATGGTAGTATTGGACAAACTTACTAAAGTTGTACACTTCATTCTAGTGAAATCAACCCATAGGGCGATAAATATTCATGAAATAAATATTTAGGATGCAAGATATACGAAAGACTATAATTTCAGATAGGGACATGAAATTCACCTTAAATTTATAGAATTATTTATTCAGTGGTTCAGATACTCAGTTGAACCTTAGTACTACATACCATCCTCAAACCGATGGTCAGACTGAAAGGACTAACCAAATATTAGAGGATATGTTACAGATGCATGTGATGGACTGTCCCACAAAGTGGGGAGAGTACCTCCACTTGGTTGAGTTTCCATACAATAATGGTTATCTAACCTGGCCTTAAATATGAGTCCATTTGAGGTAATATATGGTATAAAATGTTGAAAACTCGTTAGCTGCGACAACTCAATTGATAGGCTTATCTTGGGCTCAGATATGTTAAAATAAATGGAAACGATTGTATAAAAAGAAAAGCAAAGCCTTAAAATTGCACAGGACAAACAAAATAGCTTTGCATATTTGAGAAGAATTCGTGAAACATTTACCATAGTGGGATCATGTTTATCTTAAAGTCAGACCCAAGAATAATGCACTAAAATTAGGAAAAAGTGTCAATTTTGCACCAAGGTATTGCGAGCCATTTCAAGTGCTCTCGAGGGTAGGGTCAGTGACCTACCAACTTGCACTTCCAACCAACCTAAAATTTCACAATGTATTTCATGTTTCACTATTAAAGAAGTATGTAAATGACATAACTCATGTTGTAAATTGGAATGTGATTTAGGTGGAACCCAAAGGAGAGTTTGAAGTGGAGCTTCTATGTATTCTCGACATGAAGTAAATTATGTTGCGGAACTGAGCCATCACTCAGGTTAAAGTGCAGTGGAGGCACTTTATTCCCAAGGAGGATATGAGGGAGACAAAGGAATCCATGCGAAAGAAATACACATATCTATTCTGGAGTTGATACACTCAAACTGAAAAACTAGGGATGATGTTGAATTCAAGGGGGAGAGGATGTAATGCCCCTTAGTTTACATATTTAAAAATTTAATTTATTTCTATTTTATGTCAAATTTGATATTTTGTAATTTATTGGAAAAGACTCATGTGGAACTATGTCATCATAAACATTGATGAGGAATATTTTTGTAACTTTTATTTTTTAATTTATTTAATTAGCAAGAGACAAACTGATTAAGGAATCCAATTACAAAGAGTAAATAATTATTCCATGGGTGAGTGAAAAGGATAAAAACCACTATAATGAATTAATGTCTATGGGACAAGTGGAGACATACTCCCAAAGGTGTGTGATGTGAGGGAACAAGCTAGCACAAATGTAGGCCAAGAATATTCCCTAGAGTTAGGGATGAGGCCAATTTGAAAAGACCTAGGAAAAGCTATTAAAGACAAGTATGTTATGATGTTGGGCACTCGTGATAAATTGTGATAAAATTAGTTTGATGGTTCAGAGAAGAATTGAACTCCAAGAAATTTGGAAAAGGTTATACAACTTTGGGTCCCCATGGAATAATGATTTAGGCTTGGGGGTGACAAGGATAAGTAAATTTGGTTCTCCATGTCTATGGTTGGAAGGAAATGGTTCCATACTCATTTTGTTTTCCATTTTTTTAGGAAGGCTCAAATATGTTCTCTTCTTTTATGTATATTTGTTTTACTAATGAATGACAATATTACAGTAGAGAATGGTATCAAAAGTTACAATACTGATTATAACCAAATATATATATCTATGCTCTATTTATTATTTAAATGTTGGTAGCAAGAAAAAAATAAACATGCATGCTAGATGTTGTTTGCAATTGTTTATTTATTTATTAGAGAAACAAGAAATACATAGCAGAGTCTATAGAATGTTTTTCCTGGTAGAAACTTATTATTTGTATATTGTCGATAGAAAGAAAATAATAGACATCTATTTACCTTTAATTTTCAAATAAGATTATTTTTTCAGCAAAAGAAAAATGTTCTTGGTTGAAAACAGAAAGAACCTTGTCTACACATAACAAATATGTTGAAGTTTCATGTATATGAGGTACTCGTTTTTGTATGTTTAATGGCATTGAAGTAACTTAACAAGAGATCACTCAAATAAATATATGGATGGACAATAGAAAATGTATACTCTTGCAAGTAAAAAGAATGATGTATTTAGTAAACATTTAACAGAAACTGTGTGAATCCATCGAACATGAATTCTTGGCTTAAAATGATACAATGAAGTATTATAAACCATTCTCATAAAAATGAAATCATTGAATCATAGACAAAAACAAAAAGGGAAATTTGTAATACAAGCAAATTAAAAGGGTTACATGTGATTTGGTATCTGAAGTATTGTAAACCATTCTCATAAAAATGAAATCATTGAATCATCAACAAAAACAAAAAGGGAAATTTTTAATACAATCAAATTAAAAGGGTTACATGTGATTTGGTATCTCAAATAATTATACTTCATAATTTTAACATATCAAAATTAAAATGTATGTCTTGGTTATTTCTTCAGAGGTTCAAATGATGATCTCGTGTATATATATATATATATGTGTGTGTGTGTGTGTGTGTGTGTGTATGAATACATTGCTATATAGCCTCTGGAACATGACGAAGAGAATCAAACTCATTGTTATCACCCATATGATGCTCTCAACATCGTTTTCATCAAGACAGTTATTAACCTATGAAGAATTCATATGGGTGTTCCCTATAATACAATCCATGGTGTGTGGTTATTGATGGTGATTGAATTTGACCTTGCATGTACATACATACACAGATACATACATACATACACAAATACATACATACATACATACATATATATATAGCCTCTGGAACATGACGAAGAGAATCAAACTCATTGTTATCACCCATCTGATGCTCTCAACATCGTTTTCATCAAGACAATTATTAACCTATGAATAATTCATATGGGTGTTCCCTATAATACAATCCATGGTGTGTGGTTATTGATGGTGATTGAATTTGACCTTGCAACAAGGGTTTCAATAGACCCTGCATATATTTCGTAGCCAAATATTTTTAGAAATGTTTAGAATAATATGTAAGGTTCAAATCAAAACTTAAGGCTACATACTTTAAATAAAAATACTCTTTACGTTAGCGCTTGAATGGACAATGAGCATGTTGATTGGCAAGCTGTTAGCTCAAGACTAGTGTATCCCTATGTACAAACCACATAAGAAAAATTAGTTTTCGCGTTAGATAAATACAAGAACAAGAAACCAGATATGAGTTGTAAACTATCCAAACATCGGTAGCAATGGAGAAAGATATCACCTGAAATGATTTGGTACTCGGTATATCTTGGGTTGGAGTTTTCCCTGCAAACACAAAAGAGAAACAACGAAACCCTATGACTGGGTAGAGCAAAGAATATGGCTCTAATTCTCACCTTTCAAAATAATTGATACACTAAACAAGTGATAGACCCGATTATGATTCCGCATTTAAGGCTTGCTGTATTGATAGGAGTAAGGCAGGAAGAGAACTTAATGATTCCAAGACGTGGCCTACATAGATTATACCCTCATGGATATCCATTTACCTATTTATTGTTAGAATTGAAAATGCAGAAAACACAATTCACATATTATAATCAACAATCACACATATAATAAACATAGATATTTCACATGGTTCACCCAAACATTGGGCTACATCCACCAATAAGAGTTATTGGTTGTCTTATTATTTAGATCATGGAGATTAAAATAGACTTGCAAGTTCTCTCATATCCTCTCTCACATCCTCCCTATATCCCATTTGCCTCTATGGGCATACATAAATTTGTAAACATTTACACATGAAAATGATTATTAAATGAAATCTCATCCATATTATAACTTGGTCTATTTAGTTGCAACCAACACAGAATAATAGGATCTAAATCTTTTCTTGGGAATTCGTTGTCACCAAATTCCAACAATCTCTACCTTGAAAACAATTAACCTGATACCTTGATCCTTCCTTTTGTTCATCACCTTTTTTGCAAGCCAATAGAAGCCAAGCACCATCATAGCTTCTCTAAAAGTATTGGTTTTGTGAACATGTCTGCGCAGTTCTCTTTTGTATGCACTTTCTCAATAGAGACTCCACGTTCATCGATGACCTGTCTTACAAAATGGTACTTGATAGGTATATGTTTTGTTTTACAGTGGTAGGTTGGATTCTTAGCCAAGTGAATAACACTTTGACTATCACAAAGTAACTTTACTTTGTCCTACATCCTTCCAAACTCACCAAACAAACCTTTCAACCAAACTGCCTCTTTGTAAGCATGTGAAGCAGCTACATATTCTGCTTCTGTAGTGGATAAAGAAACAATGTTCTATAGCTTTGACATCTAATTAATAGCTCCACCTGCAAGAGTAAATACATATCTTGAATTCGACCTTATCTTGTCCAAATCACTTGCAAAATCAAAATCAACATATCCATAGACTAATTCACAACCACTGTTATAAGTGATACAGTAATCACTTGTGCCCCTCAGATATCGAAGAACCCATTTCACTGTTGCCCAGTGCTCTTTACCTGGATTTTCCATATACCTGTTGACAACCCCAACTTCATGTGAAATGTCTGGCCTTGTACTAACCATCGCATACATTAAACTTCCTACTGCATTAGCATATGGTATTCGAGACATATATTCCTTTTCTTATTTTGTACTAGGACATAAACTTGAAGAAAGATTAAAATGGGAAGCCAAAGGGACTGAAAATGGTTTCACATCGTTCATACCAAACCTCAAAATTATCTTCTCAACATACCTTTGTTGTGACAACCAAATCTTACCATTCCTCTTGTCTCTAAATATCTCCATGCCCAAAATCTGCCTTGTTGCTCCTAGATCTTTCATATTAAACGTCCTAGCCATCTGAGCCTTTAACCTGTTGATCTCAGTTAATATTCTTTTGCTTGCTAAAAGCATATTGTCAACATACAATACTAATATAATGAATATGCCATTATTCAATTTCTTAAAGTAGACACAATGATCATACTCATTCCTTATATAATTCTGGCTCATCGTGAAATAGTCAAATTTCTTGTACCATTGTCTGGGCGACTACCTCAAACCATACAATGATTTCTTGAGCCTGTAAAAAAATTCCTTGTTGTGATTATGAAGGAACCCTTTAGGTTGTTCCATGTAATTTTTCTCATCCAAATCTCCATGTAAGAAGGCAATTTTAACATCTAGCTTCTCCAACTCCAAATCAAGTAATGCAACTAATGCTAAAACAATTCGAATTGAAATAGAATTAACCACTTGTGAAAAAATCTCATGAAATTCAATACCTTATTTTTGAGAATATCCTTTCACAACCAGCCTTTCTTTGTACCTTTCCACCTTATCATCAACACCCTTCTTCAGCTTGTAGACCCACTTGCAACCTACGGTTTTCCTGTTTCTTGGAAGTTCTACCAAGTCCCATGTAGCATTATTCGCTAAAGCATTCATTTCATCCTTCATTGCTTCTTTCCATTTATCAATGTTAGAACCCTTCATAGCTTCCTGATAGCATGAAGGTTCATCATCATTAGTACTTAAAGAAACTGACGAAATAAAATCATCACACCTTCTTGGAGGAACTCTGATCTGCATAAACCTCCTTAAGAAAGTTTGTGGCTCATCCACATTCTGTTGATTGTTATCATTAGACATGTCTTCCTCTGCAGGAAACTCTTCATGAACATCTTTAGAAACTTGTTCACATTCACTTTCATCTGTATTTGAATGAGTTTCAAACTGAATTGTTAATATTTCGGTACTTCTACCTATTTCATTTGAACATCTACATCTGATTTGATAAGAGATGATTCATCAAATATTACATCTTTTTTAATGGTGATGTTGTGGGAAGTAGGATTCCACAACCTGAATCCATTAATACCATCACCATATCCAACAAATATAAGCCCTTTTGATTTTGGATCTAATTTAGAATGTTGATGTTTTGGAATTAGAGCATAGGCTTCACAACCAAACACTTTAAGATTAGAATAATTACAAGGGTGACATTTCCATACCTCTTTAGGAATCTTGCATTCTATTGTTGTTGATGGTGATCGATTCAATAGATAACAAGCTGCAGTTATTGCTTTTCCCCACATTTCTTTCTACAAGTTGTCGTTACTAAGCATACTCCATGCTCTCTCTAGAAGAGTCATGTTCATGTGTTCAACAACTCCATTTTGTTGAGGAGTATAGGCAGTAGTTTTATGCCTATCAACCCCAAACTCCTTGCAATAGTTATCAAATTCTATTGATGTAAATTCACCACCATTATCAGTTCTTAAACATTTAATGGACCTACCCATGCTCTTTTCCACTAAAGCTCTAAACTGCTTGAAAACAATAAATACATCATCCTTTGTTTTCAACATATAGATCCACACCTTCCTAGAGAAATAATCTATAAAAGTAACAAAATATGATGATCCTCCATACAAAATAGTAGGGGATGGCCCCCAAACATCATAATGGATATAGTCAAGGATTCCCTCACTAGTGTGTGTTCTGATTTTAAATTTTTTCCTATTCTGTTTTCCATAAATACAGTTCTTGTAGAAGTCTAACTTTAAAGAATTTAGACTAGGAAGCAACTTATGATCATATAATACCTGCAATCCTCTTTCTCTCATATGGCCCAACCGTTGATGCCACAGACGAACATAATCACTGTCGTTCTCAGATACCATTGTCGCATGATCTAACTCAGTTCTTCCTTCTAACAAAAACACGTTACCAACCTTCTTCGTTTTCATAACCAATAGGATTCCTTTGTAGACCTTCATAACTCCACCTTGAGAAATACTCTTATATCCTCCAGTGTCGAAGACTCCTAAAGAAATTAGTTTCTTCCTAAGCTTAGGTACATGTCTCACATCAGTTAGTATTTTAATAGTTTCATCAAACATCTTAATTCGAATGATGCCAATTCCCACAAATTTACACGAGATATCATTTCCCGTGTAAATTATTCCATCATCTATAGATTGGTAAGTAACAAACTAGTGTCTATGAAGACACATGTGATTTGAAGCACCAGAATATAATAACCACTGTTTATCATGACGTGAACCAATACTAATTGATAAAACTTCACCAGTCATCCCTAAACCTATTGTTGAACCTGTTTCAGTTGCGTTTGCTTCCTTCATTTCTTTTGGAGGGTCTTCTTTGGAGGTTTGTTGTTTCTTCCAACAATCCTTCTTCAGGTGTCGAGATTTTCCACAAAACCATCACTTAAGCTTTCTCTTCTTTCCCTTCAACTTTGATCGAGAGAAATTCCTCTGAACGTGTCCTCTTTCTTTAGGTCTTCCTCTGACCATGATTTCCTTAGATGTAGAGGTTTATGAATTGGATTTCTTCCTTGTTTCCTCAGACAACAAATCTCCAAAAATAACATCAAACTCAATAATTTCTGTTGTGATGAAACTAATAGAGGTAAAAAAGTGATCCCATGACTCGGGAAAAGAACACAATAATGTAATTGCCTTATCTTCAGATTAGAATTTCACTCCCATGATAGTCAACTGAACTAAGAGAGTATTAAAAGTATTTAAATAATCAATTATTTTTGTACCTTCCTTCATGCGCAAACTGTACAATTTCCTTTTCAGGAAGATCCTGTTCGTCAAGGATTTCTTCGTATACAAGCTTTCCAACTTTTTCCACAAACCGACTATTGTATTCTCCGAGACAATGTTGAATAGAAGATCATCGACCAAACACTGACGTATGCCACTCAGTACTCTTGCATCGATCTCATCTCATTCTTCATTTGTTATGGTCGTGTGTTTCTTTTCTTTTTCCAAAAGCACCCTCACCACACCTTTTTGCATGAGCAGATCATGCATCTTAACCTTCTAGATCTCGAAATTGTTCTGGCCATTGAACTTCTCGATTTCGAATTTAGCACTCTAAGTTTTCACCTTTAGCAGAAGAAAAAATTCCCAAAACCACTTCTTATAATAACCAATCCCTTTAAAATGTGGAGGAATAATGGTATAAACTCCAAAAGGTTTAATAAAAGGTTTAATAAAAAATCCTTTTTATTAACCTCGCCTCTTAAAAATAAAAATAAAAATTCACCTTTACTTTTTACCTTATACCTTTACTCCATAAAAAACCTTTTAAAACATTCACCTGACATTTGACTTGACTTGTTCACGCTTTTAGAAAAGCAAATTCATTTTTGAGATAATTAAAATTCACTTTTTAATTCCTCCACCTTTTTGTTTTATGCAAACAATATTCAATACCAAATATTGTAAAAAACTTCATACCTTAAACTTTTCCAAAAGACATGCGAATATTTCCTTGAAGGGGGATCGACGATCCTTCACTATGGATGGGGGAGCGCTAGTGTGAGATCAACACTCCCTCACTATGTATGGGGGAGCGCTAGATCTCTGTGGTCTAAAAACCAGGTGTGCGAGTTTTCCAAAAATTTCAATTTCACAAGTGTGAGGGCGTCGAAGCGCCTCTAACACTACCTAGGGATCGCCGATGAATTTCTACTCAATTACCACCTGTGGCACCTACTCAATTCACCTTCTCTCTGATATCAATTGTTAGAGTTTCAAATGCGGAAAACACAATTCACATATGATAATCAACAATCACACAGATAAGAAACACACAGATTTCACGTGGTTCACCCAAATGTTGGACTACATCCACCAAGCAAAGGTATCAGTTGTCTTATTATTAAGATCATGGATATTACAACAGACTTGCAAGCTCTCTGATATCCTCTCTCACATCCTCCCTATCTCCCATTTTCCTCTACGGGCATACATAAATTTATATACATTTACACAGGAAACTGATTATTAAATGCAATCTCATCCATATTATAACTTGGTCTATTTAGTTGCAATGAACGCAGAATAATAGGATCTAAATCTATTCTTGGGAATTTGTTGTCACCAAATTCCAACAGTTATTGTGTAACATGAATCTAATCATGTTTCACCATTAAACAAGTCTGTGTTTAACTCAATTTATTTACCACACGACATGATGTATGTACGTACTCTCTCAAGTGACAATTGTAATAAAAATTAGCGTTGCTATGCTATTCACGGAGACCTTAAGGTCAATAACTAGGGTAGTATTAAACATTGTCAAAAGAGAGTCTATAGATTTGATTTACTCATACCACCATGACATGGTTATAATAATATACTCGATCAACAATAATTACATTGAACTTAAAGGAGTGAGTTTAAACAATCTCCGACGTTTATATAATGGTGCCGACCACCCCCTTCTCTCCCATGACAATGAGGGGTTGACTCGACCTCCCGGTCTAGGATCATTCAAGTCATCGAACCAAATGGTTTGTTGGGCTTCGGATGGAACCAATTTTGACTTGACACAAGTCCTTTTTACTTCCTCAGCGCCCACTATGTGGCACCTATGGACCCTCTCCTCGCACTTTTAACTCTTACGCCAATGGGTGCTAACTCTCGATGCTAGACTTCCTCCTTTATGTGACCATGGGCTATGACTGTGGGTCAGCTCCCTTTGCAACCCCACACTTTGGGACATTCATGATCTGCTTTCTTCCTTTTCCCCGATCCTCGAATCGGTGAATTCTCCAGGACTAGATCTATGGTCCACGTTCCTCTCACAATCAATGAATATGATCGACTTCACGAGTTCATACTTCGTGAGTCCTCTCTTCTCTGCACTCTGTTTCTTCTTATTGCCAATCAGCGATGCATTGATCCTTTTCCACATGACCTTACAGATCCAACGGTATGGATTTGAAATCGTTCTTCATGACTTTGCGAATACCTTCGTTTTATTATGGAAAACCTTCCAAAGTTCCTCCTCCCGAAACTCTCACTCTTCTTCCACCTATCTCCTCTTCGACGATGGGAAATTTCTCCATCTTCGGGACTTCGACAAGTCCTCAAATCCTTTGCACACTTAGCACAAATTCTCCTTTCGAGACTTAGATTGTTTTTGAACTCTTTCTGCACTCCTTGCAGAACTCTGCTCAGACTCCTCCGCGACTTTGCTCGGCTTGAAAGCCTCCAAGGTTCCTAGTTCCTTCGTGTCCTTCAATGGAATTCTTATTTTCCTCCTAGCAGTCTATCTCTCTGCTTTCTGAGCTTGTAAGGTGAACTCACAACACCTTAGGCACACTCCTTACGCTTGTCTTAGTTCTTCGATGGCTTCTCCCCTGGCCTTTTGGAAAGGTTTAAGGCATCTCCTTTCCTTTGTCGACGCACTTCTTGAAAAGCCTTCCTTCACCAGAATGTTCAGCAATTCTAGGAATCTCCAACACCTTCAACCGTGTTGTTTCCGTGTATGCTCGCATTGACTCAATTCCCTCTTAGCAGAGTATTCCAGAGTGTTCAGTAACTCTAGACTGTGCTTATCCCCACACAATATTTCTTTTTAAGGAACTTAATTGCCTTGGAATTTCTCCTTGAGTGTGTGGATTAATCTGGTGTGCCCTCCTGGCAGCTTCTCTTCTGAATCCACTGAGTTCAGATACGCACTCCTTGCATCGGCTTACAGAGTTTTCCAGCTCTGTTGCACACTCCTTTCACTTATCCCAGAGAACCAGACTTAACTCAACACACTTGCGGATAGGAAACTATATCTCTTCATTAATTGCCTTGATCATGCCTTAGAATCTTGAGGCAAAATGAGAGGACGATGCCTCTCCTTCCTTGAATGCGCACCACACGTGTTAATTAGCTAGTGTGTGTTGTGGTGGAGCGATGCTCCTGCATCATATAATAATTACCTATGTATGGTTTAAATAATGAGAAAAGAAAATTTTACCTGTAAACAATACGAGTTTTCTCCAAACGTCTAGAGTCATAGTTCATTCTTGCGAGACCACAACCATTTATATGGGCCTGGGTGAGTAATATTGTAATAATGTATGAATGAGAACATAATAGAGAAACTAAAATAAAGTAAGTTGTAATACCTATGAAGAGGAGAAGATCCATCTAGTGCTAACGATCGACACAATGGCAGAATTGACATGTAGATTTAAGAGGCATTGAAAATTTATCTTGTCATGGAAATTCCATGACAATTTGTTAAGAATATTAAAAATTGTATGAGATAAACATTTAAGAATATATATATAAGAATAATTCCAAGTATAATCGCACGAGCATACTCTTGACGATGGAAATTTAGAAAAAAAAGGTGGTGAAAAGAGTGATTATAGTCATAGAGGAAGAAAGGGGTCTTAGTCACTGAACACAATTTCTCAATGTCAAGTGTCCTTCGTGAAGCATCAAATCACTTCATGAGCCCTCTATATGGGGTATTTGTCCTTTGAGTGGGATATGGATACCATTAGGAGGTTTTTTCCAGCACTAGTGGATCATAAGTCTTTGAATAGGGTTTGAGGAGGATGTGAAGGGATTGAGGCCATGCACACATATTATTCAGTTCAAGTACAATGAACGAGGTCTTGAAAAGGAACAAAACCATGTGCACAAAATCATCGACATCCAAGTGAGATGTGGATCAAGTAAAGTAGTTTATTGCACCACATATGGGTGTAAAATTCTTGACCATGGTCAATTTTTTTTAGAAGGACAATAGAATCTCAACTAATATTCATAATATTAAGCATCATAAATAATCCCTTGAATCACCAAAATAGGCCATTTGTAGGTGATGTTTAGCATCTGAGTGGTATGTGTCTTCCATTAAGAGGTTTTTCACACCATAACTAGTTTTTGTGGTTGGAACAATGGTTTGATGAGAAAAATAAGGGTGTCAACCCCTAAATGAGCCTTATTGGTCTCAAATACCATATGAAAAGCCTCAAACTAAGACACAATTTCTATGTAGGGGATATTTGGCATCTAATTGCATTACAAGCACCATTAAGATTTTTTTTGCACCATGTATGGGTCTCAAGGCCTTGGCTATTTTTTAGGGTGGAAGATGAGGAAATAGTTCATCAACAAATCTTTTTGGGCTTGAGATCCATGGAAGAATAATTGAACCAAGACAATGACCATTTGGAGCGTATATTTGGAATTTGATTGGGATATGGGTTGCACTAGGTGGTTTAATGCACCACAGATGAGCCTCTAGGAATAGACCATACTCCAGGGAGGAAGGTAAAGGAATTAGGACGTAAATTAAATTTTCTAGGTTTAAAGATATTATTTTGCAAAACAAGGAAAAACATTTTAATTTTATAGAAACCATGAGGGGTTGGTTAAAGTAGGGATTGTCTTTGCCCCCACTAAGGTTATAATGTCACGAAATTGGCCAAATTGCATCCTTGATGGTGGTTGAAGGTGGCCATAGAACCATGATAGAAGTTATGTCAGACTAGGTAGCTTCACATACCTTTCAATTAAAAATTGAAAATGGTGTGTGACCTTCGGGTTGTGGCATTATTTTTTTGAGATTGTGAATATTTGATGAATTTGTTGGAATTATTC
>ML780961.1:506849-530161 GCA_009831015.1 Picea engelmannii
TCCATTGCAGGATTAGAGTTATTCCGATGGCTACATTGGAAGCATGACTTCACGTAGTATCCTGATGTGTTTAATAGTTAGGGTAGGTTTAGGAATAGGTTTTCTTTCAGTTTGATTTCTCACTATTTATCTTTGCAATAATGCAGTCATGAACACAAGTGGGCGCACCACGATAACCATAATACGGCTATTGTCAGGGAAGTCCCCTTGATCCTTTTCTCTTTACTCTTAGTTGAACATTTATTTTCAAAAAATGCAATATCATCATGAAAATATTAAATGCAAAGTAAAGAGATATAAATGAATCTGAATCAACCCTAACCCAAGGTACCATGAGTAGGACTGCTTTTCCATCAAATAGGATTTTTTTTCTACTTTTCAGTTTCCCAAGGGATTGGTTGCATGAGGTTTTCAGATGCACCTTCTGTGCATATTTGTTTTTTGTTTTTCTTGTTTGGATTTCTTTGCTTTCCAATTTTTTCTTCACTGGTGTGTTTTGATTTCTCCCTTATGCTTACTAGTTTTTGCTGTTGAAATACACATACCTGAATTTTTGAACTATTCAGACAAGTAAAATAGAAAATTCCTTCGCTGAAGTAACTTCTGAGAAATTCGTACAAACATCAATGGTATATTGCTGAAGTTTATATCTGTATTGGAAAAGTCTGTTGTTTGAAAGAAGTTAACTGATTTCTATCTCTGAGTAAAGCTTGCCATGATCATCTATTATCTTTTTACACTGTCCCTATTCCATAAAGGAATGACTCGGAAGATGTCTCCTTGTCTTAGAAAGTTGTTTTTGTAAATAAAACATCTCTGGATCTTAATAAAGGACAATGCTAAAAAATTCTGATGAGGTTTGAAAAAATATGTTAAAATATCATGATTTTCAGCGTCACCCCGCTCAGCTATATATCTATGAAAAACAAAACAAAGTGAATTATTAATAAGAGCTGTGGGAAGTGCTTGTAAACCCGCCGGGATGCTAAACAGGTCTGCTGGCAGCGGGTAAATGCATGCATGACGCCAAGACAACTTCGCCGTGGTACTGAACAGGCCCGCTGGCAGCGAAGCAATGTCGGGTATGTGAAGATTTGCAAAAAATGAACCTCTTTAATGTCCTTTATTCTGATCCAGAACTTCTTGGCAGGATACAGATGTCAGATTGGGTTAAATGGCAAACCTGTCGAGGCTATGGATGCCTGCTGGCAGCAGTGGCTATGACAACAGTATTGGAGATTCTATCTTTAATATTGTGACCTTCCAGTCTTAAGACTGTTATCAGTTTTCATATTTTGAAACACTACTGGAATAATTGGTTAATGATGATGTTATACGATTTTCTGGTTGTTATTTTTGAGTTGGAATTATCTTTGCTGTCCTGATCGGAATTTTTTCCTTTTGGCAGAGATAACTACTTCTACCAGTGTGTCACCATTGTTGGCAGCCAATTCACATTTTTCCACTGTCTTATGATCTACCTACACCATTGTTTTGCAAACATCAATTTTGCGTCGCAATTTTCAAATAATGACACTTTTAGTTTTTGCGACACTTGCACATCCACCTTCATTTTGTTTTCACAACTGTGAACGTGAAAACTTAGTCTTCGAAGTCGCATTAAAATCATTGTCTGTTGTCCTTCTTGATGATATGCCCATTGCGCTTACTTTTCACTTATCATTACGCAATTGGTAAAGCCTTTTTTATCTGTACTTGTTGGCCATTCTCGGATTGATTGTGTGACTTCGTTTCATTGAAGGTGTTATGCATTGGTATTGGATTTATATGTTCTTTGGTTTGATCTATTTGACCAACGTTTTCATAAAAGATACATAGGTGTTGTGGTAAAATCCTTCTTAATTATCTTTTAATATGATACCTATGTTCCTGTTTTCATAACTATTGGCATGTTGATTATATGTTACAATACATAAGTGTTATGGTTAAACCCTTGATATATTTCATTTGATATAACACCTAGTTTCAAAACGCATTGGTACCTCGCTTAAACTCTTGATATGAATTAATACATCGCATGTCACATGGTTAAACATATGGTATTGGTTTTAAATTGAATGTTGATGGTTTGAAACTTTGGCATAACATTGATTGCGTGCGTTGGCTTATACACCTACCATTGATTTCATTGGTCGGGCAAGTGACATGATTTTTGAACTACGCTATAATGGGTTGAACTACTATGTAAATTGGCGGTTGTACTTTGGCAGTTACTATTATGCATGACCAACAAATAACTCCACTACCCTCGCACACTTTGGCATTAATGCCTGCCTCCTTACCAGGTTACCTCTATCGATTTTTGGACAAATCTATGAGTTATCAGTCCTGTGCCTACCTTGTTCAAACCCTACCCAAACCCCTATCCACTGTATGTTCTCTCCTGGCTCCTGAAGGGCGAATTGAACCCCCATGGTGTTCAGAGTCAGTTTTGGTTTCATTTTTGCCAGAGAAGACTGCTTGAGACTGCCCCGTAATTGCCCCCAGAGTCACATTTTTGCGTGAGTGATTCTGGGCAAACGGTTTTGAATTAGATGAAACCGTTGAAAACCCATAACCGTTTTTAGCCCCTTTACCTTTAGTGTGAGCAGTTTCCTCAGAAAATGAGTTACTACAGAGATCTAGCTCTTATTTTACAGGTCAATTTTCAGTGGCTGGAACATGCGTTTTGGGTCTGTGTGCATTTGATGAAATGTCTATGAATTCTCCAGATCTGGGCCACAAAACCTTTCTCACTCATCCATTCATGCGTCTTTGCCCCCTATTGAACCCTTGATCAATTCAAAGGGTATTCAACCAGTCTGCCAACAATGTTTTAGATCTACAGGACATGTGGTTTTTAAAAGAAGAAAAACATGTAAGCAGCTACAACCATCATTCGATTTGATTGCACAATGGCTGGTATGATTTTGTTTAATTTTAGCATGATTCTATTGGCTCAAATCACATTCATGTCTGTTTGTTTTGAATTAGCATTCGATTTGGTTTGGTTTGGATTAGTAAAGGATTTGTTTGATAGATTGCATACAGTTCTGTTTCGGCTGTATTGATTCAAAAACGATTTTGTTAGTTTAGAATTGATTGTATTCATTTTGAATTAGTAACAAAAGAATGGTTTAATAGATAGCATACATTCCTGTTATTACTTGATTAATTTAAAATGATTATGTTTGCAGATATGACCAGCTACAGAATCATTTGATTCTGTTAGCTAGTCATAAAAGTTGATTATTTTGATGATTTTACAACTGAATATTATCTAAAAATTGTCTTCTTGTGCCAATCTGCAGGTACATACGAATTTCATTGACCAATTGGACATGCTACAACAGTTTAGATATAGCTTTCAGTTGTTATTCATAGGCAAAAAAAATAGAAACTTGGGATATTTTCCCAGATTTGTGTAAACTGTTTTGATAACTTCCACATGGATGTTTTACCCTATGGGAAGTCTTTAAATACTTCTAATTTTTTGTAAACATTATCATCCTCACTTGTGGGAGAACCAGGATTATGGATATCTAATACAGACTGAGACAAAAGTTGATGTTCTGCTATAGCTTTCGCTTTCATAATATCAATCTTTTGTTTTATGTTTAAGTTTATCAATTTGCATTTGATTAATGACTACTTTAGCTATCTTAGTCTTTTGCAAATGATATGATTTAATGAATATAATCCATATCTGATTTCTTCCAGTATTTAAAAACATAGCAATTACTTGTTTCAGTTTGTGAATGATAGATTTCTCTTCTTCATCAATTGAATTATTAAGTATAAGTTTTTGCATAACAGGTTTATCTAATTGCAGAGATTTATAAATCATATAATTGTTATGATTTTTTATGTCTTGTTTGTCCTGTAAACAAACTTAAAGAGCACTGCAGCTATCGTTTACGAGAAGCGCTTGGATTATTTGGTGCGGGTTTCCTCCCTCCGATCAGCTAAGAAGATCATCATACACAGGACAAACCTGGAGCGTTTCCAGGTCAGTTTGTTATTTAATTTGTTTAGTATAATTCAAGTAGTTTGATTAGATAGATTTATAGTTAGAATTAGTATAATAGTTGTTTAGTTTAGTTATAGTTTAGTTTATTTCTTGTTCATAAAATCATAAAATCAACAAAAAATACCCCTCTTTGTCATAGGGCAGAATATAAACAAGTTTTTCAGGTTTTATTTAAATGTGTGAATTGTAGATATTGTACATTTTGTGAATAAGTTATATTTCAGTTAGCAGTTAGAGTTAGTATAGTATAAGTTATTAGTTTGTTTAGTTTTAGTTAGATTAGTTAGTTTAGATTAGTTTTCTTTTTTGTTTTCTTAGGACCTTAGATCGGCTAACGGAGCCGCTAAACCCGTCAGGGTGGTTCATCCCAAACAGCTTGGGTTATTAGACAACCCCGGACCAGTTCCACTCTCTCAGTTGACGGACGGTCAATTTCGCCCGTCAACAACTTTCTATGTGAAAATTAGTGTACGAAGATTTTAAATGATGATATTTTCTTGAAAACTTAAAACGTTTAGATTAAGTATTTTTCTTAAAACTCTATAAAAAGTCAATTAATATTTTCTGTGATAATGGAAAATGAAAGAATTATCTTATAATTCTACTTCAAAATCTATTTTATGGTATATTGATTATTTTAACCATCCTGTGATATATAAATAAAAATAATAAAATAATTAAACTACTTGATTAAGTCTATTTTCATATTCTATGTATACATACATTTGAAAGAAGATTTTTTTGTCTTTGTGAATTTTAAAACCTTGCAAACATAAATATCAAACCCAGAAATTTATTATGCTTGAACATTTCTCCTCAAAGTAAAGACAATTTCATAGTTTTGTTTTTTCTGCATCCCTTATTAGTCTCTGTTGAAGGGGCATAGGGACTATAGCGATCGATAATTCGTTTACTTCATATTAATATGTCCTTTGATTATAAATTTTCACATCATCTATATTATTCGTACTATACAAGTTATATAAAAAAAACAAGTTATATGTCATCGTCTCATTGGAGAATATATTTGAGGTCTTATTACAAGCTTCGTTGTTCCCAATGTTGTAAATGTGTAGATATCCAAAGTTTTGAGCTTAGTTGCTCCTTTATAATTTTTATTACAATTTTACTGAAACGTTTACGAACTGAAAGTTCTAAGCATGGACGTTTCTTTTATTATTGTTGTTTTTTTTTATTAATGTATTTTTCCTATTATTATTATTATTATTATTATTATTATTAGTCCTTTGTTTGTATTTGTATTGAAATGTTTACATACCGAAGGTTTAGATCATTGACACTTTTTTGAGGTGCTTGAATAGGCCTGGAAACTCAAATGTTTGCATGGTGCGAGTTCCTGAAACAGGCTTGCAAGCTTAAATGTTTGCATACCACGAATCCCTTACACAAACTCACAGCCTTAAATGTTTACTTAAATAACTTCTTGGAGTACATTTTTCCTTGAAATTTTCCATACAATGTTGCAGTGAATTTGGACAATATTGTTTTTCACCGCCACTTCAATAGGCATTGTATGTTTCATACTTCTTCTAGGCTTTGAATGCAATTTCGTCGTCGTTGAAGCTACATGCATTGTTTACTAGTTTGATGAGTGCTTCTTCTTTGCTGGTTCATTGGTTGTTGCTTGTTGTTCTTTGGTTAAACTTTGCAAGGTTGGGGTTCTGCATTCGCAGTTGGATCTATTTTTTTTTTTTTTCCTTTGCGGGGTCCAGTTGGTGCACCAACGATTTCATTTTCTATTCCTTCTTTTGCTGCTTAGTGTTTGCAGTTTACAAGTAAGAATGTTTTCTTATTTCTACTAGCATGCTCATCATATGTTTCCAGTTCCTTCTGTGCTTTGACTGCAATTTGGTATTCGTTGGAGATAGATATGTTGTTTGTTGGTTCGATGGTTGTTTCTTGTTCGATGGTTCGTTGGTTCGTTGGTTGTTGGTTGTTGTTGTTCGGATCAATTTTACGACCTTATGGACCTATTGTTGTGGTCGAGGTTGTTCGTGATTTATCATTGGTTTGGTTCTTACTGTTTTCCTTTGTTTTCTTCGGCTTTACAGGGTTGGGGTCCTGCACCAGTGGTTGGAGCTGTCTTTTATTTTATTTTATTTTTTATTAATTTGGGGTGGGGGCGCTTTGCGATGTTCAGACCCTGGACGTGCAGGTTGACCTGCGGTTGTGTTTCTTAGCATGTCTGGAAAGGCCGAGATCCGGTGCCTAATCCGTGCCCGCCTATTCTGCTGTGAAATGTTGTTGATACTTCAGTGTTGACGTGATACAAAAAAGTCACATAAGAAATAATTGGACAACTACATGTGCAATTGTAGTGTTCGCTGCTTTTTTGTTAAGATAAAACATGTGCAAAAACACACTTATTAACCATATATGGTGAAATGTGCCCATATCACAATAAAACTTCTTTATCCTTTACATAGACTGGTGTGACCACGATACAATTTGTCTTATTCCTGAGATAAGATATGTACACCAAAGATACATCAAAATTATATTTCCATGTCTGGAAGCATATCTTGATACTTTGCCACAAAAAATCAAAATCATTTAGCTATGTCCATGCAATTTCTTAATATTTTGTGGCTTGTAATATATTTTGGGTAGGGAAAAACTTTATATATTTACAACCATGGATGGAGAAAAGAAAAGGTTCATGTTTTTGACTATATTTTATTCTACTCGTTGATTCTCATTTACTTTATGTATATATTACTTGTTCTTCGCTGCATACCAACTTTTGTTCATGTTCATTGTATTTTGTGTGTTCCCATGTTCAAACAAACATAATTGCTGGAAAAAACGAAGGAATCTTAAATACAACAGTGGAAGACGAGATACAAGGGTACATTCTTGTACTGTTATTTCATGTTCCGTTGTTTGTGTTTCATTTTTGTCTGTATATGTGTTCACCTTATTTGTTGCATGATATTATGTGCCTTCCTACATAGTAACTTATCTTCATTACATGTATTAACTTATCTTCATTACATGTATTCCTGTGTCCATTGTATTTTTCCTGCATTCCTGTATTTGAACAAACAAAGTGGTTGGAGAGGACGATGGAATCTTTGGCATGAATATAGATGACGAATTGCAGATGTGCATACCTATATTGTTATTTCATATTCCAGTGTTTAGAATTTCATTTATTGTCTGTGTATTTGTTTTACTTGTTCTATTGCTTTGCACCTTTTTTACTGTGTGTATATACTACATATCTTTCTTCTTATTATCATCTGAATCATATTCTCTTTGCTTCTACATTGAAATAAATAGAATTGTATTTCTTTCTTTTACATGTCTTTTTTCATACTAACTTGCCTTCATGTCCACTGTATACTCGGTGTTGCTACCTTGGAAGAAATAGATTGATTGGAAAGGAAGATGATTTCTTATATGCAACAAAAGAGGGTTATGTTGTGCAATCTTCAAAAAGGTATACCAACTGTGCTAGTAAATTAAACATACAAAATGGGTTGGGGCATATAATATTGGACCAGAAAACGATGATTTGGCAACAATGGGATTTCCATTTTCTATTATCCCTTTTTCTTTCTGATTTCTCTTCTTAGTTGTCTTTTTGAAATTGCCTTGGTGGGCGGGTTGGCAGACTCATGGGTTCACATTTATGGTCATCCTTCTACCTTATTTCTTACTTACCCACTTTGTCAATTGTGGGTGCCCGACTGGCAGGTTCAAGATTGTGTGTCTGGCCTCAGAGGTTCTGTGATATACAGATTGGCCCTCATGCCCTGCCATCACGCTCTATTTAATGTTACACAATTTTCTAGTCAAAAAATTGGAGGCATACAATTTGACCCTCGGGTCATCATGTTTCTTGATTATCCCTTCACACCACATTTCATATTCCATCTCCTTTGAACCTGCATGTGTCATTAAGAACAATAATAGACAATATACACTGCATATGCTCATTTATTCCTTCTGATGTTGAACTACACATGCTTGCATCAGAAAAAGTTGGACTACTGACATTCCCATGAGAAGTCAATCATCCCAGACATCAACAGACTGACAAGGCCAAAGGTAAAGATGCATACATTCTGTTACTCATATGTTTACCAACAAAATATCTGCATCTATGTGTTCATCTATGGTGTGGTGAGTACGCTGTTGTCATCTACAACACATAATTTGCAGTTCACAAGAACTATCAACAAGTGAAAGCGAGGCGTCGAACACAGCGCAGGCTCCACAAAATAAGAGGTTTGGTTGCAAAACCCTGGCTCCATAGTTCATCCAAGATGTGCATCTACTTGTACATTCATGGCAGGGAAAAAAATAAAAAAAAAATAATAATTCACGTTACCATTCACATTAACTTTTCCTCTTCAAAAATTGTCACCAGGTCTAAACTTGTAACACCCAAAATACTTTCAATAGAGCGCTTGAATAGCCACCAAACTGGACAAGTGTTCATTGGGGACATAATGGTCGTCAATAACACCTACTTGGACAAGGAAAACAAAACTAGATCCATTATGCGTGCTGAGATGACAGACAAGGAGGCCCTCATGACAATTACACTAACTATTCCTACACAACCTGTACACAAACATGCAGAAAAAATATTGGCAGGTAATGGGATATCCATTAAAAATTTTAATATATTTCCCAAAACAATATATGACCATGGTGATTGTGATTGGATTATATCGCTCAATGAAACAACTATCGTGGAAAAAATCCCCTCTATTTGTTCAGAATGTTGTTTCATCCCGGACACAACTATCATCCAAATTGCACAAAGCAACAACATTTACCCAATCAGAATCATTGGCGCAGTTGTGACACTCGCGAGAAAAAATGGCTCACAACACATTCTCCATATAAAAGATGGAGAGTTAGACATCGACAAGTATCCAATTTTGTCCCTTTCTTTCACAAATGTTGCACTGTTCCATGTTGCAGCTGCAAGTGTTTGATACCTATTCAAACTTGTTTTCTTCAGTCGAACAACAATTGCATAAAGGGCAATTTCCACTTATTCTCTTCAAAAATATAACAAAGAAAAGAGTTGGTAAAGAAAGGATCTTTCGCACAACTCAATCAACATTTGTGAGAGAATTGCGAGCAAACATAGTACAAGATATCGAGAAGATAAATATATCTAAAACTATTGTGCGTATATATCTACAGTTTCATCCTTAGTTTTCTCATACAAATAGCCTTGACCAAATATCTGCATTCTTTTTTGTGTGTGTTTCTATTCTTTTGGGGGCATTCAGTTGTAAATTATATTATTCAATATATTAACTGTTATGCTCACGTTTCCCTGTTGAATGTGTTTTGGTTGTAGTGAATGCCTACTTGACCCCCTTTGATCTTGTGTGTGTGAAATGCATCTCTCCTTCTTCTTCTTCTTCCTTCATAAATGATGATACAATTGATTGTTTGCGATGCATTAAACAATTTCCATACATATATAGACATTGTCTCAATGTTGCTATCCGAACCATTGGCAACACAACCGTGCGTTGTACAATTCGACAACCACTGTTACAAGATGTTCTTCCTGATTTAGCAGAATTTCCATATGAAGCATACCTACAGAAAAAGGCAAAGAGTGTCTACATGCTACGTGACTTTCGGATACATGGAAAATTTACCTTGAATGAGGACAATGCGATATTGCATATCGGCTGGAAAAACAAAAAAATCGTGTCAAGATCTGTCAGGGAAATGAAAACCAATGGGGCGATGTGTTTTTTTTTATATATCGAATTGTTTGATATATAATGGAATTCCATTTCTTGTTCAATATATCAGTATATCAATACAGTTGGTGTTTAACTGGTTCTTGGTTGTATGCTTCGCTCTGGAAAATTAATAATACATTCAGCATCTTTGTAGTTTTTCTATGATCTTAAAGACTATAGAGGACATGATTTTCCCTTTGATATAAGTTATGTCACACAAAATGTGGTATGTGGATCATTTTATCTCTTTTTTTTTATCGATGAACTTAACAAAATTAATCTCCTAGAATAATTTGAAATAAAAGAATATATACTATGTGAAGTCCAATGGAATTATCATATGAATGAGAGGACATTAAAATTCAAATTCATTGTTGTTATACTTGCGATGAACAATACAATAAGTTTACTTAGACATGCCAAAATTGATTTTCCTTGTGGCTTTTTTACGCTTCTCTTATACAAGCAGATCCTGGAAACTATAAGCATCGCTCGTTGTATCTATTCCTTCATTGAAGAAATTGTTCACATGTTTAATGCATTTCATAGTTACTATTAAGACCATCAATGGCGCTTTGTTACATCAATTTCCGCTTACGGAAATTGCCATCCCCTTTCTTTTTTACCCTCTTATTTCCCTTTTTAGTTACTTACTCGTTTTTTGGAAATTGTATCGGTGCGGAAGTTGGTAGATTTACGTGTTCAGATTTCCACTTTCTTTTATATTGCCATCCCAACCGGTCGCTTCCCCGTTTCATATTGAACAAACTTTTTGTATCGCGGGTTCTCACATAGTTAGGTTGTCGGATAGGCGAGTTCAACATTGCATTTCCATTGTTCCGTCACCTACAAATAGCACTCGAACTTCCGTGATCTACAAATTAGAAAAAAAATCCTCATTTATCTTGTCTTTAGAACTTTTCCTTGGTCGATAAAGTGAAAAAAATTGATCTCGTGGAATAATTTGAAATAAAAGAATATATACTGTGAGATGTCCAATGAAAGTATCACATGAACGAGAGGAAATTACAATTCAATTTCGTCGTTGTTATACTTGTGGTGAAGATGGCAGTACAATAACTTTACTTATACATCCCAAAATTGTTTTTCTTGTAGCTTTTCATCACTTCTCTTATACATACAATTCCTAGAAACTATAAGCATGGTTCGTTGTATCTATTCCTTGATTGAAGAACCTATTCACATGTTTATTTCACTTCATGTTTATTGTTAAGACCATCAATGTGCTTTCTTACAACAATTCCTTCTTCCAAAAATTGCCATCCCCTTTTATTTTTGTCCTCTTCTTTTTATTTCTGGTTACTTACTCATTTTTCGAAAAATGTCTAGGTGCGGGAGTTGGTGGATTCACATCTTCAGATTTCCACTTACTTTTATATCACCAACCCAACCAGTCGTTTCCCCGTTTCATAGTGAACAAATGTTTTTGATCGTGGGTTCCCGGATAGGTGGGTTCAACATTGCATTTGCCTTGTTCCACCGCCTGCAAACAAGACCCCGACTTCCACGATCTACAAATTAAGAAACAAATTTACCTTTATGTTGTTTTTAGCACTTTTCCTTGATCGATGAACTTAGAAAAATTCATCTCCTGGAATAATTTGAAATAAAACAATATACATTATGCAAAGTCCAATGGAACTATCATATCGATGAGAGGACATTAAAATTCAAATTCGTCATTGTTCTACTTGTGTTTAAGCTAACAGTACAATAACTTTACTTAAAACATCCCAAAATTGATTTTCTTGTAGTTTTTCAAAGATTCTCTTATACAAACAGATCCTGGAAACTATAACCATGCCTCGCTTTCTTATACCAATTTCCATAAATGGGCCTTTCTTATTCCAATTCCCACTTCCAAAAAATGCCATCCCATTTCTTTTTTCCCTCTTCTTTCCCTTCCTGGTTATGTACTCGTTTTTCTAAAAAATGTCTAGCTGTGAGTGTTGGCGGATTCACGTGTTCAGATTTACCCTATTACTTTTATATCACCAGCTCGACTGACTGCTTCCCCGTTTCATATTGAACAAATTTCTTGAATCATAGGTTCCCGGATAGATGGGTTCAACATTGTGTTTCCATTGTTTCGCTACCTACAAAAAACACCCAGACTTCCGTGATCTACAAATTAGCAAACAAATTCCCATTTATCTATTTTGCTTTCAATTTTTGTTTACTTGGTCCTTTTTCTGGATGTCCCTTTTCCAAATGTCTCCTTCTTTTATATACAGCACCCGAAGTTCCACAATATACAAATTGACCCTCTAAATCCGTCATTGTCTCATGTTGTGTGTTACGCAGTTTCCATTCAATAGTTGCGGTAGATACATTTTGACCATCGACCCCTCAAGCCTGCCAATATTTCCTATTCCGACTATGTCTAATGCTTTTATATCATGAGTTTGACCATCTACTTGTCCATTGCATACTTTTTCACTATTACCATCGTCGGTTCCTCTCCAGGCTTGCTCAACATTGCGCTTCCATTGTTCTGCTATGTGCAAAGAGCACTCGAAATTCCGTGATATACAAATTGATGGTTGGAATCTGTCGTTGTGACATGCACCTTCACCATCGGCCCCTCACGTCTTTTGGGTATATCTTGTGGATCCTGGAAACTATAACTATGCCTCACTTTCTTGTACCAATTCCCATCAATGGGCCTTTATTATACCAATTCCCGCTTCCAAAAATTGCCATCCCATTTATTTTTTCCCTCTGCTTTCCCTTTCTGGTTACTTACTCATTTTTTGGAAAATGTCTAGCTGCGGGAGTTGACAATTCCGTGTATTTAGATTTCTCCTGTTACTTTTATATCACCAGCCCGATCGACCGCTTCCCCGTTTCATATTGAACAAACTTTTTGAATTGCGGGTTCCCAGATAGACGGGTTCAACATTGCACTTCCATTGTTTCGACGCCTACAAACATCACCTGAACTTCCATGATCTAAAAATTAGCAAACAAATTCCCCTTTATCTCTTTTGCTTTCAATTTCTGTCTACTTGGTCCTTTTTCTGAATGTCTCCTTTTACAAACAACACCCAAATTTCCTAAATATACAAATTGACCCTCACAATAGTTGGGGTAGATACAATTTGACCATCGGACCCTCACATCTCCTGGGTAAATCTTGTGGGCCTATTTTCAAGCCTGTCAATATTTCTTGTTCTGACTATCTAATTCTTTTATATCACGAGTCCGACCAACCTCCTGTCCATTGCATACTTTGCCACTATTACCGTCATCGGTTCCTGGCCAGGCTTGCTCAACATTGCTCTTCCATTGTTCCACTTTGTACAAAGAGCACCCGAAATTTAGCGATATACAAATTGATGGCCGAAATCTGTCGTTGTGACGTGCAATTTGACTATCGTCCCCTCACATCTCCTAGGTATATCTTGTGGCCCTATTTTTGAAACCCGCCCAACCGCTTTCCATACTTAGGCATTTCTTGAAATCTCTTTTGCAGATTAGCGAGATGACAAAATGTGCAATGCTTGCTCGCTCTTCACCATCCCCGCTAACTTCGTACTTTCTAGATATGCAATTAAAAATTTAATGCTAGTAGTTCATCGTGCAAGAACCGTTAAGATTTCCATTAATGTCCGAAAGGCCGAAGAAGATTTATCATTAATACAAATTAAACCAAGATTTGTGGAGAAGAATGTTATCCTTTTCAAGTATTCATTTCAAACATGATGCAATCTTTCATGCGTGGACCAGTTGGCGCCTTTACGAAATATCTAATTCTTAATCATTCTTCATCGTCACCACCACCTTCACACTTTTTTCCAAATGTGAAATTAGTAAAATTTAATGGTGATAGCTCATTACGCACGAACCCTGGATATTGTCATTGATCAGTGAAAGGCTCGAGGATATCTTCCATTGATACACATTAAACCAAGATTTGCAGACGGCTATATTATCCCTCCTCAATTTTCATTTCAAACATCATATCGAGAAAATGGATATTCTTGTTAACTTATGAGAAATTATGTCTAGATACAGTAAACAACTTCGAACATGATGGCCAAAGGTACCAGTATTCCAGGGCATATTCTTACTACTGATCTCCCTCTGCCCAGGAGAAAAAAAGGAGATGGTCCCTTGGTACACCGAGAGATATATTTCAAGCCAAACAATTCCAATACAACCATGCCTGCTCAGATAACTTTCCAACTTCCATTGATACCTGACACAGATGTTGATGTGATGGATTTTGAGACGGAAGAAGATGATCTAATGGATGATGATATGATAGTGGATGATGTAAATCAAGATACTGGTCCCACTACTACGCCTAAATTGAAATCAACTATAATGGGAAACACTTCCTAGCTCGGCGATGGCAGTCCTGACAACACCAAAAGAATGGGTTACAGAAAAGAAACCGACGTTGAACACAATAGCCGCTTTGCAGCCCAAAAGTAGGAATTCCATAGGCTCAGATTAGTCTATTATGGGAGAAATTATTTCAATGTAAGGAAATGATCTGTTGATGCTCCCAGAGATATATTTCAAGACAAAAAACTATTTGATTGCGCGACCACTGCCTTGTTCTCTGGATATGCAATTAACATCTTAGGGAATGAGGACCAGAACTGCCACTGGTGCAAGGCATATTGCTACTATTCATCTCCTTACACCCAGAATGGAGTAATTTGGGCCTCTGCAATTGCACATGCAACCTGTGTCCCTGAAATTTTCAAATGTGAGGAGATGGTTTATTGGTGTGTCCTAACTTTTAGTTTTGGGCTATTCCATTTGCCCTGCAACATTTTTCCTTCTTGTTCCTCACAGGAAGCTTGTGAGAACTATGAATTTTACCACATGTATTTTGTTCATCTGCTTCAAACCAAGTATTTACCCCCCTTGCGGACCCACTTTCCTGGTTTTTTTTCGGCTCAGGTCTTCTGCAAAATATTAAGATTGGGGCACCTTACATTGATCCACCGAGGAGAAGGCTGCAAGGATTTCCCGAAAAAAAAACATGGAAATCAGTTTTCTATGCATGTTGAATAGAATCTCGATGGCTCCTGCATGTTGCAGATCCTGTGCCTGTGTCTATGGAAAATATGTTCAGTGTTTTGGCCCACAAAACTCGGTCCAATTTCTAAGCATAGATATACAGGGCTCAGTATTATTTTATTTTAATTGATTTACTATTAAATTTTTTTCCTTGGGAGTCTTGTTTGCTGCTTCTTTTCTGGATTTAACACCTCTTCTCATTGGCATGGTTGGATAGTCTCGTAGTTATTCGATATTGTATTCTCTTACGTAATTTGTTCTAAAATGGAACATTTAACAATTATATGGAAATGCACTGTGTCGTTCCATCAGGCTTTTATGGAAACAAAAAAATGAATTTAAGATAGTTTTCAAACCAACGTTCAATTCTATTCGTGATGCAAATAGAACATAGCAATACCAAATCACAATGTTGCAGCAAGATCATCATTCTTGTTTCTAATGGAATTATTAAGCTTTACTGATAACAACCCATAATGCAATAAGTTTAATACTTAAGTTAATATGTTACAGTCGTGGAAAAATGTATCTAATCTTCAAGAAATCATTTATTGATAATTACTAGAAAATAATGGTTTTGCAACAATGGGGCTTGTTTGAAACCAATTCCCTCTTACGAAAATTGCCCTTCACATTTCTATTTTCCCACTCTTTTATCCCCTGTAGTTTCTATTTCTAGTTATTTAGTCATTTTTTTCGAAAATGTCTTGTTGCACGGGTTGGCAAATTCACGCATTTCGACCAAGCTCTTCCACTTTATCTAAATTGCACTTTCAATTGTTTCATGACCTACAAACAACACTTCGATTTCTGTGATATGCAGATTTACATATGGGCTCCTACATCATCCCCTCTTCCATGTTACACATTTTTCACTCAAATCTTCCAATATATACAATTTGACAGTCAAGGCCTTACGTCTATTCGGGAACCCGTCACCTATTTTGAGGCCCATCCGATCACTTTCCATACTTGATCATTTATTGACATCTCTTTCACGGATCATTGAGTTCGCGGGTTCAGGAAATTTCAAATTTATAGTTTCTCTTTCTTGTGCCTCCTACCTTCAGATTTCTTTCCAAGTATATGCAATATGTATACAAATCCTCCAGAAACATACATAAAAGATCTTTCCAGGGAATGTAATATCTATAGTAGATTTGAATATATTGGACCTTCCTTTCCCTCTTCTATACTTGACCAAATCCATGTTTATTTTTTCCCTCTACTCTCTTCCTTGTTACTTAGTCATTTTTCTGAAAATGTCTCAATGCGCATGTTGGCCAACTAATGGGTTCACATTTGTGCTCATTCTTTTATATTGCGACTTTGAGAAACCATCACCCATTTGATGTGCAAGCACTTCTCAGATCACGGATTCCTGGGCAGGTGACCTCTATATTGCACTTCCATTGTTTTATTGCCTGCAAACAACACCCGGACCTCTGCGATATACAAATTTACTTCCGCATTCCCACATCAAACCATGTTCCGTGATACATAGTTTGCACACAAAAGTTCCGAGGACTGCAATTGCGGATTCCCGAACATGCGGAGTGCATTTCCAGTGTTCCTTGACCTGCGAATATCCCCCCGGCTTCCGCGATATACAAATTTATTTTTGGATGCCTGCATCAGCCCCTTTTCCATATTATACAATATACACTCAAAATTTCCGATCAATACAATTTCACCTTTAGGACCTCATGTCTCCTCGGGAACCCTTATTAGCCTATTTTGAAGCCCGCCCGTCATCTTTCCATGACCATTTCTTGCAATCTCTTCCGCAGATCATTGGGTTGTCCTGTTCAGACAATTTCCATTTCCAAGTCATTATTTTTTGTGCCCTCCACCTTTTTACTGCTTTCCAAGTATATGGAATAAGTATATAACTTCTCCAAGAACATGCAGAAAAGATCGACATCCATTTTCTATACTTAAAAAAATTCTTGTTTCTCTTTTCCCTATACTTTATCTTTCTCGTCACTTACTCGTTTTTCTGAAAATGTCTAGGTGTGCGGATTAGCGGACTTGCTGGTTCACATTTTCACTTGTGTTTTTATATCGATACTCCGACCACCCGCTTCCCCATTCCATGTCCAGTCACTTCTCCGATCATGGATTCTTAGGTAGGCGGGCTGTAGATTACAGTTATATTGTTTCGTGACTTTCAAATAGTACAATGACTTCCGTGATAGACAAATTTACAACTGGACTCACATCAGACCGTCTTCCGTATAAGAGTCTATGTGTCATGCCCTCTTCGGTGGTACACATTTTTCACTGAAAACTTTTGACACATACAATTTGACCGTCAGGTCCAAATGTCTCCTATGGACCTATTGTCACCCCATTTATAACCCTATCCATATTCTTTGCATACTTGACCATTTCTTAGAATTTATTTCACAGATCGTCAGGTTGGTGAGTTCAAGAAATATCCAATTCCTAATAATTGTTTCTTGTGCCCACACCCTTTGCAATTACCAATTGGTATTTATATACATTGTTATTTCTAGGTATTCACTTAGGAAGCATTAATGCTAAACCAGTATTTGAGGAGATCTCCCATTAACACACATAAAAACAAAATTTTCAGATTGTTGTATTATACCTTCCGAGTGTTTATTTCAAACATCATGGACTGTTATTTGCATGTCATTGTGTTGGTCCGTCCACGGAATCTTCAATCCTCGATTCTGAAAATGAGTCCAACCCACCGTTTCCCTATTCCATACTTAGCCACTTTCTCGGAATTCCTCAAATATACAAACTTATCGCTAAACTACCTCATCATACTCTCTTCCGTTTTACACGTATTGCAGTAAAAAAATCTGATACATAAAATTTGACCGTCGGACAATCACCTCTCCTAAGTATCCCCGTAACCCTGTTTTGAATCCCATGCAACCATTTTTCATACCTTGTCATTCCTTCATTGTTCTTCCCTGTCTCTGTGACCTTCGCACTTGTTTATAACAAATATATATATATATATATATATATATATATATATATATATATATATATATATATATATATATATATATCTTGTTTCTAAATATGCAATTAGTGACATTTAATTCTAACATCTCATCGTGCAGGAACCATATAGATTTCCATTGATGGGTGAAAGTCTCGAGGAGATCTCCTATTAATACACATTAAACCAATATTTGTGGAGCGTTATATTATTCCTTCCGAGTGTTAATTTAAAAATCATGAAATGTCGCTCGCACCTCATCGGGTTGGCATGTTCACGAAACCTCCAACCCTTAATTGATCTTTGCCATACCCGCCACCTTTGCACTTCTAAATATGCAATAAATAATCTTTACTGCTAACAATTCACCATACAACAACCATAGATATTTTCATTAATCAGCGAAAGGCTCGAGGGGCTTTACCATTGATTAGCATTGAACCAACATTTGCAGAGACTAATATTATTGCGTCCAACTATTCATTTCAATAATCGTCTGCAGCAAATGAACATTCTCATAAACCTATGGCATCAACTCAACAACAGTTCTGTGGAGATACAGTGAACAAATTCGGGTGTGAGCACCAGGACTTCCAGTGGTCCAGAGCATATTCTTATTACTCATCTCCTGCTACCCAGAACAAAGTAATTTGGACCTCTGGGATTGCTTGTGTACGCTGTGTCCCTGAATATTTTGACTGTAAGGAGATGGTCCCTTGGTGCACCGATAAATTTATCCCAACCCAAAGAATTATTCCACTGCGGGACTGCTCTTTTGTTTCTTTGTCACCTCAGGTCTTCCACCAGATGTTAAGATTGTCGGAACCAACATTGACGTTCAAAGGAGAATATTCCAAGCAGTTCCTAAGAAAGCATAATAACAGGTTGGACCTCTTGCCCGAGTTCTTGGAATACCCAATGGTAGTTTTGGAAGATATCATAAGATTACAGGTTAGTTCATTTAGAAATCCATACCAAGAAATTGTCTGGCTATTTAAAAGAATAACGGGACAAGACTCCACAACAACTGTTTCCCGAATGGCTCTTTATAATTTGTATTTCACCATCAAGGAACAAGCCATTTTTTATTGGGGCAAGCTAATTTTCCATGAAATTTGTTCCCAATTATCAAGCTTCAAAAAGGAGAAGAGATTTTTTATATCATCCTACTTAGTTTTTGCGATAACACATTGCTGCCAGTTTCCAGAACTGTCTCTGTCCAAAAAGGTCAACTAGGAATTTGACCCAGTAACGTTCTCGTACCAGGCCTTACGGAAGCACAAGGCATCCTATTGTTTTTATGAGTTTTTAATGGCTTTGTGTCTATTTTCAAAGTTTTGTTGTTGGGAGAAGATGCTCCTCGGATATCTGACCAGGCAACCAGTTTTTTGGACAGGAAGGGAGTAATTGAATATCTGGATAATTACACTGTGATATGGATTTTTGGCTCCAAATAAAAACCTTCTCTCCTTCCATGTCACATTACAGACATAATGTTTGTCATAGAAGTAGCAAGGCAATACAACTACTCGTTGCATCTATTCCAAGAGAAGAAGAAAAAACAGTCCATTCCTCTACCTTGGAAAGTTGGGGACTTCGTGTTGAGGAACATCAAAAAAATTGAAGAATTCACAACCCATTTTAGCAACCTAAACGTAAGATATGTTGAAACCATAATAGGGTTCAACCCCGACAAAATTGTTTTACAACATTTACAAACACTTGGCTTGGGCAATTTGTTTTTCAAAAAACACCCGACCAAAAACATAGACACTGGCGACAACGCTCCTGCTTCTAATGCCAGTGACCTAGAAACACTCCAAAGCACCACTAAATTGAACAAGCAACAGAGAAACGATCCCGTTGAGAAGATTGTTCAATCGACTAATAACACTCCCAAAAGTACAACATCTCGGAGCATCGCTCCAACGGCCCACCACGACAACAAAGCAACTCAGATTTCTTCAAACGGAGGAGATAACGACCCTCCTCACCCTAAAATTGATACTTCTCACAATCTTTCAGTGGACAAGAAGAGAAAAAAAATTGTGGGACAGACGGAAGAGGCTAAAATTCAAAGTGAGAACATGGAAATTGAAACTGATCTGGATAGTGTATTCTGCTACCTTGATCATCCCGCAGACACGATTCAGCATATTCCTCCATTGGACATATCTGATACTGAACATTTCGATGAAGATGAATCCTTCATGTTCCAGAGCATTGTTTTTTACAGTCAGTCCAAAAAAATAATTATTGAAAAAAAGATGTAAAAAAAAAGAAAGGAAAATCATGTTTAGAGGTTAACCTTGCCAATATGTGACCGTCCAAAATCTGTCAAATTCACATAGTGACCGGAGATGCTCTTGATGATTCCATTGGAGGCATTGAAGCCAAGAATGCAAGACTGAAGGACCAAGTCAAGGAATTGGAAGAGGCTTTGATTCCTATGCCATTGCTTGCCAATCCTTTGGCAATAGCCATGCCAAAGACTCATACAACCAATTTAAAAGGATCCTCCAGTCTCCTCGCATCCTCCAGAGGATATGTGGAGAATAATATCAATAAAAGAATGAAATTGATTCCTGAGGCTCGGGAAACATCGCAAACCATGACTTCCCTTGGAACGAGGGCACATAGGTTGCTAGAACATTTGCAGGCGGAGTTAAAAGATGAAGAACATTTATATTTGAACATGGTCCTTCCTTTTGACACCATTGTCAACAACATGACAGAAACGAAAAGAAAAGAACAAGATCTCCCATCCAAAAACAGGATCAGTCAATTAAATTCATGCTGGAAAGAAAAAGTGAAGAACCTGCATCTTCTTGTCCAATCATGTGAATAAGCCATATCAAAAAAAGAAAAATTGTTCACAAATATGGCCAGAATAAACTTAGTCGAAAGGACCAACGACTTCCAAGACCCCATCTTAATCGTCAACTCCTTGAACTTGACTAAGCAAGCCTTCGTTGAACATGTTGATATTTTTAAGGAGTTTTCTTTGAAGAAGTTTTACAACATCCATGAATATAGTCAAGATGACATCAACAACTGACTAGTTGACTACTTGGTACATAATAAGGAAATTGATCACGCTTTGAATAATCTTCCTATCGACTTCAAGGAATTGGAAAATGAACTTATCAACATAAAAATCCAGAATGAGATTAACTTCGCCCCAATGAGAAGTTACATTGAAGAATGGCTAGAAAGCGAATTAAAGTAGATCACCAACGAAAGACAATAGGCACTTACCATGATTCAAATAGTCATTGACGACATCAATGAAAAGGCATCAACAAGCAAATAGAAAAAGGGATCATATGTACCATCGTTGTAAGTCTGTAAGTCTATACTGATCACATCCTGCTTTGTTTATCAACCCAATTATTCCACTTTTTTAAATACAAATGTCTAGCCAAAGACCGATACAATTCAATTTATTATTTTCAAGTATTACACTCTACGGTCGATTGCTTCTTCTTTCTACAGTCCTATTTCTTGTACATATTTCTCTTATGGTCTGCGGGAGCCCCAATCTCAATCTCATTTAAATTACAAGGAATTTGTAACCGACTATATTTTTTTGATATATTTCAAATAAAAAAATATTTATGGCCTCATAATTTTTATCTTCCACTATGCTTATGGTGCAGCCCCAATCCCAGTCCATATGACAAATGCATTTAAATTTCCAGGAAAATGTAACTTTTATGATATACTTCAAATTAAGATGATTTTTATCTCCTTTTATATTTATGTCGTCATAAATTTTTATCTTCCACTATGTAGAAATTGTATTTTCTTAATTTGAATATAACTTTATCTTGTCTTGCCACACATACAGACAAAATAGACACAATTTTTTAACATAGCAAAATATATTATATACTTTCAAAAAATAAATGTCGCATACACCATGTGTCATTTACTGCATGAATACCACATGTGCTTCATGATGATTTCCATATCTCCACTACAATTTCCATCCGCCTCCGCTACTTTTTCCTATCCCTCTGCATTTATTGCCAATTCAAACTCAGAAGAACTACGCTACTACCACCCACTACATTTATTCCCAATTCAAGTTCATAGGGACTACACAACGCAACACTTGTTTATCTTAATATCCCGACGATCTCAAATTGTTCTCTGATATTAAAAAAAAAAATGAATGAATTATCCATATTCAAAATTATATATAAATAATAAAATTGTTTTTTTTTAAATTATATTTATTAATTTTTCTTATATCTTTATCAAAATATTTAAACTATCGTATCCTTTCATTATTCATACTTTATTCATACTTTCATGATTCATAGATGATAAACTAAATAACGAACTCTTCACCTTTGAAGAGAAATACGATTTAAAATCAGACTTATAATCCCTTGAATTAACTTTTAACACATTAATATATAACATACAATATACTATATCCATAAAACTATTTTATGTCCATTTTATTATATCATGTTTTAATATAAACGAGTTTTTTATACTATTAAAAAAATGTAAATTTAATGAATTTTTTTACTTTTCAAAGTAAAAAATTAAATTATTTTGAATTCATAAAATTATAAATATTAATATTAATATTAAATATAAATTATTTTAATTTAATTATTTCAATTTAATAAAATTATAAATATTAATATTAATTTTGAAAAAATAAATTATTTTGATTAGATTACTTTGAATTGATAAAATTATAAATATTAATAGTAAATGTTAATACCTAAAAAGATATAATAAGAATATAATAGTATTATTGTAATATGTATTAAAAAAAAATTAATTCATTTTTATATAAAAACATTACTTTTATTAATCAAAAATTACAATTTTAACCCAAGAAAAAAACTGCATTGCATATTCTCAATGAATTACCAATTTCAATGATTACAAATTAGAAAACTCCAATTCATAACGGTTCGAATACTTTACATGATGTCCGTTGGAGCTCCCGTGTTCAAAGTGGGACATTCTGGGTTTGGTATTTGCTGATAACATTTTACAGATTTCTTCCGCCGTTTCCCGTGTACATGATTGAGAGAATCCCGCGATTCTTCTAATCAAGATCCGATAAATCACTTCAGTACCCGATTTCCTTCTCATTTTAGTTATTTTTTGGTATAGATCACCTATATAATTAAGAATGGATATCAACAAAACGGACCAGGGTGGTTTGAAAGGTGCAGAACCGTAATCGATAGACAATGTCGAAGCTCTCTCTGGCCATTGCGCTGTTTCTTTGTGTAGAGTTGAGTGCAATAATCTTTACAGGTGCTGATCAGCAAGATGCCGGAGAAGCATTCGATTACGAGGACGCACTCTCAAAGTCCATTCTGTTCTTCGAAGGACAGCGCTCTGGAAAGCTTCCCTTGGATCAACGAGTGAAATGGAGGGGACACTCTGCTCTTACTGACGGTCTTCTCGGAAACGTAATTCCCACAATCTAAAACAAATAATGAAATTCAATGGTTGC
>ML780961.1:534174-546271 GCA_009831015.1 Picea engelmannii
GGGCACTCTGCGGTGTTTAGACACTGCATGCGCGAGTTGACTTGCGGTTGTGTTGTTTGTCGTGTCTGGCGAGGCTGAGATCTGGAGCATGTTCCGTGCCCACCTGTTCTGGTGTGAAATTTTGTTGATACTTCAGTGTTGACGTGATACAAAAAAGTCGCATAAGAAATAATTGGACAACTACATGTGCAATTGTAGTGTCCGCTGTTTTTTTGGTTAAGATAAAACATGTGCAAAAACGCACTTATTAACCATATATGGTGAAATGTGCCCATATCACAATACAAATTCTTTATCCTTTACACAGACTATTGTGACCACGATACAATTTGTCTTGTTCCTGAGATAAGATACGCACACCAAGGATACAACAAAATTATATTTCCATGTCTAGAAGCATATCTGGATACTTTGCCAGAGAAAATCAAAATCATTTAGCTATGTCCATGCAATTTCTTAATATTTTGTGGCTTGTAATATATTTTGGGCAAGGAAAAACTTTATATATTTACAACCATGGATGGAGAAAAGTAAAGGTTCATGTTTCTGACTATATTTTATTGTTTGTTGATTCCTATTTACTGTATGTACATATTACTTGTTCTTCGCTACATACGAGTTTCTGCTCATGTTCATTGTATTTTGTGTGTTCCCACATTCAAACAAATTAAATTGTTGGAGAAAAAAAAATAGTCTTAAGTATAATAGTGGAAGACAAGATACAAGAGTACATGCTTGTACTGTTATTTCATATTCCGTTGTTTGTATTTCATTTATTGTTTGTATATATGTTCATCTTGTTTGTTGTATGTAGATATTCCGTGCCTTCCTACATAGTAACTTATCTTCATTACATGTCTTCTTGTGTCCATTGTATTTTACCCGCATTCCTCCATTTGAACAAACAAAGTGGTTGGAGAGGACGATGGACTCTTTGGCACGAATATAGACGACGAGTTGAAGAGGTGCATACCTATACTGCTATTTCATATTCTAGTATTTAGTATTTCATTTATTGTCTGTGTATTTGTTCTACTTGTTCTATTGTTGTGCACCTTTTTTACTGTGTGTATATACTACATATCTTTCTTCTTATTCTCTTGTGAATTGTATTCTCTTTGCTGCTACATTGAAATATATAGAACTGTATTTCTTTCTTTTACATGTCTTTCTTCATACTAACTTGCCTTCATGTCCACTGTATACTCGACGTTTCTACCTTGGAAGAAATAGATTGATTGGAAAGGAAGATGATTTCTTATATGCAACAACAGAGGGTTATGTTGTGCAATTTTTAAAAAGGTATACCAACTATGCTAGTAAATTAAACATAGAAAATGGGTTGGGGCATATAATATTGAACTAGAAAACGATGATTTGGCAACAATGGGCTTTCCATTTTCTATTATCCCTTTTTCTTTTTGATTGCTCTCCATAGTCGTCTTTCCGAAATTGCCTTGGTGCATGGGTTAGTAGACTCACAGGTTCACATTTATGGTCGTGCTTCTACCTTATTCCATACTTACCCAATTTGTTGATTGCGGGTGTTGGGTTGGTGGGTTCAAGATTGCATGTCTAGCCTCAGAGGTTCCACGATATACAGATTGGCCCTCTTGCCCCACCATCGCGCCCTATTTACTGTTACATAATTTTCCAGTAAAAAATCTAAGGCATACAATTTGACCCTCGGGTCGTCATGTTTCTTGAGTATCCCTTCACACCGTATGTCATATTCCATCTCCTTCGGCCCCGCATGTGTCATTAAGAACAATAATGGAAAATATACAATGCATATGCTCGTTTAGTCCTTCTGATGTTGATCTACACATTCTTGCATCAGAAAAAGTTGGACTAGTGACATGCCCATGAGCAGTCAATCATCCCAAACATTAGCAGAATGACAATGCCAAACATAAAGATGCATACATTTTGTTACCCGTATGTTTACCAAACAAATATCCTCAGCTATGTGTTCATCTATGGCGTGGTGAGTATGTTGATGTCAACTGCAACACATACTTTATAGTTCACAAGAAGTATCAACAAGTGTAAGCGAGATGTCGAACACAACGCAAGCTCCCCCAACTAAGAGGTCTAGTTGCAAAAACATGGCTCCATAGTTCATCCAAGTTGTGCATCTACTTGTACATTCATGGCAGGAAAAAAAAGAAAACAAAAAAAAATAATTCACATTACCTTTTCCTGTTAAAAAATTGTGACCATGTATAAACTTGTAACACCCAAAATCCTATCAATAGAGGGTTTGAATAGCCGCTGAAAAGGACAAGTGTTCATCGAGGACATAATGGTCGTCTATACCACCTACTTGGATAAGAAAAACAAAACTAGATCCATTATGCGTGATGAGATGACAGACAAGGAGGCCCTCATGATAGTTACACTAACTATTCCTACCCAACTTGTACACAAACATGTAGAAAATATATTGTCAGGTAGTGGGATATCCATTACAAATTTTAATATATTTCCCAAAACAGTGTATGACCGTGGTGATTTTGATCGAATTATATCGCTCAACGAAACAAGTATCATAAAAAAAATCCCCGCTATTTGTTCAGAATATTGTTTCATCCCGGACACAACTATCAACCAATTTGCACAGAGAAACGACATTTACCTGATTATAACCATTGGCACATCTGTGAAATTGGCGAGAAAACTTGGCTTGCAACACATTCTCCATTAAAATATGGAGAGTTAGACAACGACAAGGCAATGGTACCGTTCTCCATATCCAGTTTTGTCCTTTTCTTTCGTATGTCCATGTATCTCGGTTAAGTTACACAAATATTTCATTGTTCCATGTTGCAGCTGCAATTGTTCAATACCTATTCAAATTTATTTTGGTCAGTCGAACAACAATTTGATAAAGGGAAATTTCAACTTATGCTCTTCAAAAATATAACAAAGAAAATAGATGGTAAATAAAGGATATTTCGCGCAACTCAGTCGACATTTTTGACAGAGTTGTGAGCAAACATAGTACATGATCTCAAGAAGCTAAATAGATCTACAAATGTTGTGCATATACATCTATAGTTTCATCCTCACTTTGCTCAAACAAATAGCCTTGACCAAATATGCACATTTTTTTTTCTAATTTTTTTGGGGGGTGCAGTTATAAATTATATTGTTCAATATATTAACTGCTATGCTCATGTTTCCAGCTTGAAAGTGTTTTGGTTGCATCGAATGCGTACTCGACACCCTTTGAGCTTGTGTGTGCGAAATGCAACTCTCATGCTTCTACTTCTTCCTTCATAAATGATGATATGATTGATTTTATGCGATGCAGTAAAAAATGTCCATACATATATAGACATTGCCTCAATGTTGCTATCTGAACCGTTGGAAACACAACCATGCATTGTACAATTTGACAGCCTCTATTAAAATATGTGCTTCCTGAGTTAGCAGAATTTCCATATGAAGCATACCTACAGAAAAAGGAAAAGAGTGTCTACATGTTGCACAACTTTCAGATACATAGCAAATTTACCGTGAATGGGGACAATGCGATATTGCATATCGGCTGAAAAAAAAAAAATATTAGTGTCAAGCTTTGTAAGGGAAATGAAAACCAATGGAACGATGTTTTTTTTTATATATCAAATTGTTTGATATATAATGGAATTCAATTTCTTGTTCAATATATCAATATATCAATACAGTTGGTCTTTACTTGGTTCTTGGTTGTATGCTTCGCTCTGAAAAATTAATAATACAGTCAGGATCTTCACAGTTTTTCTATGATCTTAAAGACTATAAAGGACATGATTTTCCCTTTGATGTAATTTCTGTGATGCAAAATGTGGTATGTGGATCGTTTTAGCACTTTTGTTTGATCAATGAACTTAACAAAATTAATATCCTAGAATAATTTGAAAATATATATATATATATATATACTATGTGAAGTCCAATGGAATTATCATATCAATGAGAGGACATTAAAATTCAAATTCATTGTTGTTATACTTGTGATGAACAATACAATAAGTTTACTTAGACATCCCAAAATTGATTATCCTTGTGGCTTTTTGATGCTTCTCTTATACAAGCAAATCCTGGAAACTATAAGCATCGCTCATTGTATCTATTCTTTCATTGAAGAACCTATTTACATGTTTAATGCACTTCATAGTTACTATTAAGACCATCAATGGCACTTTGTTACCTCAATTTTTGCTTCCAGAAATTGCCATCCCCTTTCTTTTTTACCCTCTGCTTTCCCTTTTTGGTTACTTACTTGTTTTTGGGAAATTGTATCAGTGTGGAAGTTGGCGGACTCACGTGTTCATATTTCCACTTGCTTTTATATCACCGGCCCAACCGACCGCTTCCCTGTTTCATATTGAACAAAATTTTTGGATCACGGGTTTCCGCATAGGCGGGTTCAACATTGCATTTCCATTGTTTTGTCTCCTGCAAATAACACTCGGACTTCTATGATCTACAAATTAGCAAACAAATTCCCTTTTATCTTGTTTTTAGCACTTTTCCTTAGTCAATGAAGTGAGAAAAATTAATCTCGTGGAATAATTTGAAATAAGAATATATACTATGTGGAGTCCAATGAAAGTATCATATCAACGAGAGGACATTAAAATTCAAATTTGTCGTTGTTATACTTGCGATGAAGCTGGCAGTACAATAAATTTACTTATACATCCCAAAATTGATTTTCTTATAGCTTTTCGATGCTTCTTTTATACATACATATCCTGGAAACTATAAGAATGGCTCGTTGTATCTATTCCTTTATTGAAGAACCTATTCACATGTTTATTTCACTTCATGGTTACTGTTAAGACCATCAATGTGCTTTCTTACACCAATTCCCGCTTCTGAAAATTGCCACCCCTTTTTCTTTTTTCCCTCTGCTTTGGATTTCTGCTTACTTACTCGTTTTTTGAAAAATATCTAGGTGCACGAGTTGGTAGATTCACATCTTCAAATTTCCACTTACTTTTATATCACCAACCTGACTAGTCATTTCCCCGTTTCATATTGAACAAACTTTTTTAATCGCGGATTCCCGGATAGGTGGGTTCAACATTATGTTTGCATTGTTTCGTCACCTACAAACAACACCCCAACTTCCGCAATCTAAAAATTAGCAAACAAATTCCCCTTTATGTCATTTTTACACTTTTCCTTCGTCGATGAACTTAGCCAAATTCATCTCCTAGAATAATTTGAAATAAAACAATATACACAGTGCGAAGTCCAATGGAACTATCATATCAACGAGAGGACATTAAAACTAAAATTCGTCGTTGTTCTACTTGTGGTTAAGATAACAGTACAATAACTTTACTTAAAACATCCTAAAATTGATTTTCTTGTATATTTTCGACGCTTCTCTTATACAAACAGATCCTTGAAACTATAAACATGCCTCACTTTATTATACCAATTTCCATCAATGGGCCTTATACCAATTCCCGCTTCTGAAAATTTCCATCCCCTTTGTTTTTTCCCTCTGCTTTCCCTTTCTAGTTACTTACTCGTTTTTCGAAAAATGTCTAGCTGTGTGTGTTGGTGGATTCACGTGTTCAGATTTTCCCTGTTACTTTTATATCACCATCCCAACCGACTGCTTCCCCATTTCATATTGAACAAAATTTTTGAATCGTAGGTTCCTAGATAGATGGGTTCAACATTACGTTTCCATTTTTCTGCCACCTAGAAACAACAACCGGACTTCCGCGATCTACAAATTAGCAAACAAATTCCCATTTATCTCTTTTTCTTTCAAATTTTGTTTACTTAGTCCTTTTTCCGGATGCCCCTTTTCCAAATGTCTCTTCCTTTTATATACAACACCCGAATTTCCAGAATATACAAATTGACCCTTGAAATCTGTCATTGTCTCCTATTGCGTGTTACACGGTTTCCATTCAACAGTTGGGGTAGATACAGTTTCACCATCAACCCCTCACGTCTCCTGAGTAAAGATTGTGGGTGTTTTTTCAATCCCGTCAATATTTACTCTTCCGACTATGTCTAATGCTTTTATATCACCAGTCCGACCATCTTCTTGTCCATTTCATACTTGGCCACTATTACCATCATCGGTTCCTGGCCAGGCTTGCTCAACATTGCGCTTCCACTGTTCCGCTACATGCAAAGTGCACCTGAAATTCTGCGATATACAAATTGATGGCCTTAATCTGTCGTTGTGACATGCAATTTGGCCATCGTCCCCTCACGTCTCCTGCGTGTATCTTGTGGATCCTGGAAACTATAACCATGCCTTACTTTCTTATACCAATTCCCATCAATGGGCCTTTCTTATACCAATTTCCGCTTCCGAAAATCGCCATCCCCCTTTTTTTTCCCTCTCCTTTCCCTTTCTGGTTACTTACTCGTTTTTCGGAAAATGTCTAGTTATGAGAGTTGGCGGTTCATGTCTTCAAATTTCCCTTGTTACTTTTATATCACCAGCCCAACCGACCTCTTCCCTATTTCATATTGAACAAATTTTTTGAATCGTGGGTTCCTGGATAGATGGGTTCAACATTGCGCTTCCATTGTTTCTCCACCTACAAAAAACACCCAAACTTCCATGATCTACAAATTAGAAAACAAATTCCCATTTATCTCTTTTGCTTTCAATTTTTGTTTGCTTGGTCCTTTTTCCGAATGTCTCCTTCTTTTAAAACAAACACCCGAAGTTCCACAATATACAAATTGACCCTTGCAACAATTCGGGTAGATACAATTTGACTATCAACCCCTCACGTCTCCTGGGTAAATCTTGTGGGCCTATTTTCAAGCCCGTCAATATTTCATGTTCCGACTATGTCTAATGCTTTATATCATGAGTTCGACCAACCGCTTGTCCATTGCATACTTGGCCACTATTACCATTGTCGGTTCCTGGCCAGGCTTTCTCAACATTGCGCTCCCACTGTTCTGCTACGTACAAAGAGCACCCGAAAGTTCGCGATATACAAATTGATGGCCGAAATTTGTCGTTGTGACATGAAATTTGACCATCGACCCCTCATGTCTCCTGGGTATATCTTGTGGCCCTATTTTTGAAACCCGCTTGACTGCTTTCTATACTTAGGCATTTCTCTAAATCTTTTTCATGGATTGGCGGGATGACTAAATGTGCAATTATTGCTTACTCTTCACCATCCTCGCTACCTTCGTACTTTCTAGATATGCAATTAAATATTTAATTCTAGTAGTTCATCGTACAAGAACCGTTAAGATTGTCATTAATTTCCGGAAGACCGAAGAAGATTTTTCATTAATACGAATTAAACCAAGATTTGCTAAGAAGAATGTTATCATTTTCAAGTATTCATTTCAAACATGAGGAAATCTTTCATGCGTGGGCCAGTTGGCACCTTTACGAAATCTCTAATTCTTAATCATTCTTCGTCGTCACCACCACCTTCACACTTTTTTCTAAATATGCAATTAGTAAGTTTTAATGGTAACAACTCATTACGCATGAACCCTGGAGATTGTCATTGATCAACGAAAGGCTCAAGGAGATCTTCCATTGATACACATTAAACCAAGAATTGCATATGGTTATATTATCCCTCCTAAATTTTCATTTCAAACATCATCTCGAGCAAACGAAAATTCTCGTTAACTTATGGCAGCAGTTCCACAATAGTTCTATCCAAATACAGTAAACACCTTCGGACATGATGGCCAGAGGTACTAGTATTCCAGGGCATATTCTTACTACTCATCTCCCTCCACCGAGAAGCAAAAAAGGATATGGTCCCTTGGTGCACCAAGATATATATTTCAAGCCAAACAATTCCAATGAAACCCTGCCTACTCAGAAAACTTTTCGACTTGCATTGATACTTGGCATAGATGTTGATGCGATGGATTTCAAGCCGAAAGAAGATGATTTGATGGAAAATGATACTACAATGGATGATGACAATGCAGAGACTGGTCCTACTACTACGCCCAAATTGAAATCAACTATAAAGGGTGGCACTTCTCAGCTCGACGATGGTAGTCCTGACAATACCAAAAGAATGGGTTACGCAACAGACACTGACGTTGAACGCAATAGCTTCCTTGCAGCATGAAAGTAGGAATTCAAGAGGTCCAGAGTAGTCCGTTCTGGGTGGAAGTATTTCATTGTAAGGAAATGATCTGTTGATGCTCCGAGAGATATATTTCAAAGCAAAAAACTATTTCATTGCGGGGCCACTACCATGCTCTATGGATATGCAATTAACAGCTTAGGGAATGAGGACGATAACTACCACTGGTGCAAGTCATATTCCTACTAGTCATCTCCTTCCACCCAGAATGGACTAATTTGGGCCTCTGCAATCGCATGTGTAACCTGTGTCCCTGAAGTTTTCAAATGTGAGGAGTTGGTTTCTTGGTGTGTCCTAAATTTTAGTTTCGGGCTATTCCATTTGTCGTGCAATGTTTTTTCGTCTTCTTCCTCATGGGAAGCTTATGAGAACTATGAATTTTACCACATCTCTTTTGTTCATCTTCTTCAAAATAAGTATTTACCCCGTTGCAGACCAACTTTCCTGTTTCTTTGTCGGTTCAGGTCTTCTGCAAAATATTGATATCGGGGCACCGAACATTGATCCACCAAGGAGAAATATGCAAGGATTTCCTGAAAAAAAAATCATGGTAATCAGTTTTCTATGCATGTTGAATACCATCTCGATGGCTCTTGCATGTTGTAGATCATATGCATGTGTCTATGGAAAATATGTTCAATGTTTTGGCCCAAAGAACTCCGTCCAATTTATAAGCATAGATATATAGTTCTTAATATTGTTTTATTTTAATCGATTTACTATTTAAAAAATTTCCTTGGTAGTCTTATTTGTTGCTTCTTTCATGGATTTAACACATATTCTCATTGGCATGGTTCGATAGGCTTGTAGTTCTTCGATATCGTATTATCTTACGTAATTTGTTCTAAAATGGAACATTTAACAATTATATGGAAATGCACTGTGTCGTTCCATCGGGCTTTTATGGAAACAAAAAAATGAATTTCAGAGAGTTTTCAAACCAACGTTCAATTCTATTTGTGATCCAAATAGAACATAGCAATACCAAATCACAATGTTGCAGCAAGATCGTCATTCTTGTTTCTATACATGCAATTATTAAGCTTTAGTGATAAAAACCCATTATGCAAGAAGTTTAATACTTAAGTTAATATGTTACAGTCATGGAAAAATGTATCTAATCTTCAAGAAATCATTTGCTGATAATTACTAGAAAATAATGGTTTTGAAACAATGGGGCTTGTTTTAAACCGATTCCCACTTAAGAAAATTTCCCTCCGCCTTTCTATTTTCCCACTCTTTTATCCCGTGTAGTTTCTATTTCTGGTTATTTAGTCATTTTTCTGAAAATTTCTTGTTGCGCGGGTTGGCGAATTCACTTGTTTCGACCGAGCACTTCCACTTTGTCTAAATTGCACTTTCAATTGCTCCATGACCTGCAAACAATACTCTGACTTCTGCGATATGTAGATTTACTTCTGGACTCCCACATCATTCCCTCTTCTGTGTTACACATTTTGCACTCAAATGTTCCGATATATACAATTTCATAGTCGGGGCCTTACATCAATTTGGGAACCCGTCACTCGATTTTGAGGCCCGTTCGACCTCTTTCCATACTTGACCATTTCTTGACATCTCTTTTGCGGATCGTCGAGTTCGCAGGTTTAGGAAATTTCAAATTTCTAGTAGTTCTTTCCTGTTCCTACTACCTTCATATTTCCTTCGAAGTATATGAAATATGTATACAACTTCTCCAACAACATACAAAAAATATCTTTCTAGGAAATGGAATATCTATTGCAGATTTGAATATATTGGACCTTGTTTTCCCTCTTCTATACTTGACCACATCCACATTTCTTTTTTCCCTCTACTCTCTTTCTTGTTACTTAGTCATTTTTCCAAAAATGTCTCAATGTGCGTGTTGGTCGACTAACGGGTTCACATTTGCACTCTTTCTTTTATATCATGACTCAGAGCAACCACCACCCATTCGATTAATAGGAATTTATCAGATCGCGGATTCCCGGGCATGCAGCCTCTATATTGCACTTCCATTGTTCTGTTGTCTACAAACATCACTCGGACCTCCGTGGTATACAAATTTACTTTCGCACTCCCACATCAAACCATGTTCTATGATACACAGTTTGCACATGAAAGTTTCTATGCCTGCAATTGCATATTCCCGAACAGGCAGAGTGAATTTACTATGTTCCTTTATATGGAAACATCCTCCCATCTTCCACGATATAAAAATTTCCTTCTAGGTGCCTGCATCAACCCCTTTTCATCTTATACAGTATGCACTCTAAATTTTTTATCAATACAATTTGACCTTCGAGGCCTCATGTCTCCTCGGGAAACCTTGTCAACCTATTTTGAATCCTACTCTGTAAGCAATATCTTACGTGGATCATCGGATTGGCCTATTCAGACAATTTCCATTTCCTAATCGTTGTTTTATGTTCTTGGCACCTTTGCACTTCTTTCCAAGTATATGGAAACAATATATAACTTCTCCAGAAACATGCAGAAAAGATAGACATCCATCTTCTATACTTAACAAAATTCTCGTTTCTCTTTTACCTGTACTTTATCTTTCTCGTTACTTAGTCATTTTTTCCAAAAATGTCTAGCTGTGTGGGTTAGCGGACTTGCGGGTTCACATTTTCACTTGTTCTTTTATATCGCGACTGCGACCGCCCGCTTACCCATTCCATGTCCAGTCACTTATCCGATTGCGGATTCCTGGGTAGGAAGGCTCTAGATTTCACTTCTATTGTTCTGTGACCTGCAAATAGTACCTTGAATTCCATGATATACAAATTTACAATCGGAATCACATCACATCGTCTTTCATATAACAGTCTACCTGTCATGCCCTCTTCAGTGGTACGCATTTTGCACTGAAAAATTCTGACACATACAATTTGACTGTCGGGTCTGAACGTCTCATTTGAAACAATTGTCACCCCATTTAGAACCTTGTCCGACTGCTTTCCATACTTGGCCATTTCTTCAAATTTCTTTTGTGGATTGTCATGTTGGCAAGTTTAAGAAATATCCAATTCCTAATAACTGTTTCATGTGCCCACACCCTTTGCAATTACCAATTGGAAATTATATATATGTTGTTATTTCTAGGTATGCACTTAGAAAGCGTTAATGCTAAACCAGGATTTGAGGATATCTCCCATTAATACGCATAAAACCAAATTTTCTGGATGGTTGTATTATCCCTTCTGAGTGTTTATTTCAAACATCATGGAATTTCATGTGCACGTTGTTGGGTTGGTCCATCCACAAAATCTTCAATCCTCGATTCCAAAAATGAGTATGACCCACCGTTTCCCTATTCCATACTTAGCCACATTCCCAAAATTCCTCAAATATACAAACCCGCCTCTAAACTACCCCATCATACTCTCTTATGTTTTACACGTATTGTAGCCAAAATTTCCGATACATAAAATTTGACCGTCAGACAATCACCTCTCCTGAGTATCCCCGTAACCCTATTTTGAGTCCCGTCCAACCATTTTTTAGACCTTTCCATTCGTTCCTTGTTCTTCCCCGTCTCTGTGACCTTCACACTTGTTTATAATAAAAAATTGTTTATATATATCTATATATATATATATATATATATATATATATATATATCTTGTTTCTAAATATGCAATTAGTGACATTTAATTCTAGCATCTCATCGTGAAAGAACTGTATAGATTTACATTGATGGGTGAGAGGCTTGATGAGATATCATATTAATAAGCATTAGAAAAACCAAATATGTTAAGAACCAAATATCAATATAGCATAGAAAAACCTCAGAAAAAGTACTCAACGCCTTGAAAAAGAGATAATTTCATATAATAAGCCTCTTCAAGGGGCCAACCTCCTTTTACCCCACTTAAATGTTCAAGTACAAGATGATTCAAAATGAAATGTCTCCTTGGTATATATAGGAGACTAGGAGGTATAATTACAACTAATGGCCTAAAGCCGACATAAATAAAATAACATTACTAATATAA
>ML780961.1:563071-573122 GCA_009831015.1 Picea engelmannii
TCTTACTGTGACTGGACATCCCTAAAACCATATCACCTCATAAAACATGGCTTGAATGATCTTCTGAGGAAACTTTCCTTATCTTGTGGGTATTAGCCCAATAGGTTGTTCTGTCGGTTTTCTTCAGCTTTGTATAGTAGATCCGTGTAATGTCTTTGAGCTCTTAGATGATATGCTAGAAACTTCATGCATGTATTTGATAAATTTAATCATGAAATATGATTGACATTGCTATGATCCCTAGGAATAATGAGCCCATGGAGGGCGTAGTCTTTGATGTGCAGGACCATGCCCGGCGGACAGGTACCAGTGGACCGGTACACATGGGGATATGATTAGTTCGGACCTCCATGGGGATAAAGAGCCCATCAGATGGTTGTTGGGATGGCAGAGGCAGGAAAACATTGTGAGGAGCCCTTGCATGAAGAAGAAGAAGAACGTCCTCATCCAGGACGCTTTGGCAGAGACCAGCCTAGGGGGATCACCCACTGCAGATTGAGATGATGGCTTTTGATGGACAGGACGCCACCAGGGTAGGCTGGACGTTTTCTGGAGGATGTGGCAGTGTGCTAAGATCATTTTTCACGTGCGGTTTCTTGCAGGGGCCCTAGAAGGGCCAACATTTTGCCTTTTGGATGTTGATCTTGCCCAAAAGGGGCCAACGTCTCCCTCAGAGGGGCCTGACATCTCCCTTTTAGCTCATAATTTTGACATTTTAGCATTTAATCTGACAAATAATGTAATATTGTTAAGTCAGCCTTGTCGGCTGTTTTAATGACCTATTTTTGTAATTAAAGGTCATTTGGATGATATAAATAGAGGACGTTGAACCTCATTTTAAAAGAACACAACTCACTCTCTTGTGAGAGGATTACTTTTAGTCTTTTGTCTTGGTATTGGCTCTTGGAGTTGAGGCGCTACACTTGAGGAGGATCATCTTTGGCATGTTTATGGTGTTTTCTATCATTTGGAAGGTTTACAACTAGGGTTTAATAAGCTCTTCTTGGATTTGTAAGTGTATTTCTCATGCAAAACTTCTTGATTGAATGGTTGTAGGTTAAATATCTTACATTTATGTTTATATTTTTATTATTATGCTTAATCATTGAAACCCTAGGTGGCAAGCACACAAGTAGGTCCTTTCTTCAAGTCCCCATGATAGGAAACTTGTTTATCCATTTGATTAAGGAGAATATAGCCTAGCCATTGCTACACTAATTCCCCTTTTTCTGAGTTAGTTTTGAAACATAAATTGAAGAAAGAAGACGTCCTAGGCCTAATTGATTGTACACCTAGGGTGTGACTCTTAGGGTTTGAAAAGCCTTGGCCCTACAACACTTTTCATCCCTAGATTTATGTTTTGAAGCTAGCCGTTTTTGCCAAAGAGTTTTAAGGAAAGAGGGAGGAGCATGAGGCCTTGCTTAAGCAACACCGGAATGAGCCTCCTCCCCTTAGGGTTTCGACTTTGTGGCCCTGCCATTGCAGCACTAGAAAGCCTAACTCTCTTGTCCTTAAATTTAGATCTTTCCAAGCCTTTATCCTTACTCCTTGACTCCATTTACCCTAAGGAACTAGTCTAATAATGCAACGTTGAGTCTTTTGTGTTAAAACAATCTTTCTAGCTTCCAAAAATTAAAACCCTAACTAACCCTAGCGACTTACTAACCCTAATTCTATGATGAAATCATGCATATTGTGAACTCTTGGTTGGTATAGAAGCTGCGGCTAGGTCATCCATTGATATACATTGAAGTGTTGAGTACTTTCATTGGATTATTTTGCAAAACGCCCACCTCATTGCCTACCAAACTAACCTAGAAACTAGGCTGACGTCACCTCTAGAAGGATTGATGAAAAACAACATTACATGCGAGCATATTTATGGTATTTAATGTGTTGTGATAATTCAAGGATTGATATTGTACATTGAATGCTCTATCATTTTGTATTTATTGAAGAAGTAATATTATAAGCCATAGCCTTTATTGTAATCATTGACTTCATCAATAATTACATTTATTTATGCTCGTGTGTATTTCATATTGATAGTCATTGACAATTGAAGCATTAACCACTATTTGCATGTATTAGTTTTATTGTTTCATTGTCTTGCAAACAGGTGCCTTTAATTTGGTTCATCTTCTCTCTGACTATCTTCCTTGGCGGTAATCTGTGAAGGAAAAACCTACTTCAACCTCTTGAGCCTTGATCCCTGATCCTTTTCCTTTCAACACCCCAGATTACCTAGGGACGTCTCCCTTGGGATTAGCCACCCTAAATAGAAAGAGCTCCCCATCGAGGTGACAATGGGTGGGGAAGCTCTTGTTACGCCAGTTTGAATCTTTCCTTCAAGCTACTTAAACTATACTACAAACTGAGCGATATCAGGGCACATAGATTTCCTTTCAAAAAGAATTTCAAACTGATTGAAGTGAATTAAATTCATAAGGAACAGGACACCTTAGGTTCACAGCTCGATGAATTGCACCTAAATGAAGAAGAAGTTGGGAACAAAACGTGATTATTTTTAACTGCATAAAATAACTATATCAACAGGCTCTAAATAAAAGTATCTGGAAATTAGAAAAAAATAGTTCGATGACATTTTATTAAAATTAGTAAAAAAAATTATAAACAAGCGATACTATTAATAATTCAAGAAGACTTTAATAAGATTATTTAAAATCTTTTCTTTTGGAGTCCAATAATAAAATAAATTTTATTTATGTTTGTAAAAATTTTAGAACTTAATATAAAATCTTATCTTATGGATTTGAAATCGGGTTTAATTAATCATTTCTTTAATGACTAAGTTGAATTGACTAGTTTGCATCTTTAGATGCTTAGGGTTAAGGTTATTAATAATATATTAATTAATAAGGTTAGGGATATTAGAGTTAGGGTTAATGTATTAATTAATAATACATTAGTTATTAATAAGGTTAGGGTTAGTGTTATCAATATTACCTTATTATAATAAAAATTGATTAATATTATATTATATTAGTAATATTAGGGGTTAATTTAATATCAACCATTAACTATATTAATAATTATTAATAGTTTGTCATAATTAATATATTTATTATTAATATAAATGAGTACTTGTTATTAGTCCAAGGCATAAAGGGACTATAGCTATCGATAATTAGTTGACTTCATATTAGTTTGTCCTTTGACTAAAAATATTTGCATAATATCTATTGTTGGAACTAGAGAACTCAAAACATTGACTTTTATATAATAAAAAATACCATATATGTCGTGATCTGATTGGATAACAGATTGGAGGTCTTATTTCCAGCTTCGTTATTCCCAATGTTTTATATGTTAGCATATCCAAAGTTTTTGATCATATACGGTCTCTCTAAATTTTTACTTCTTTCTTGAAATGTTTGGATATCAAAAGTTTTGAGGATAGAGAGTGAGTTTTTTATTAGTTTAGTTCATATTATTTTGTCCTTTGAATAATATTTTTTTTTACATACCCTCTATTGTTCGAACTATTGCTACTATTTTTTTTTTATTGTTATAAAATAATATAATAAATATTTTTCCGTATGCAACAAACCTGCCACACTGCACTCTTTATTAAATGTTTACACAACAGTCCTGACATACTTAAATGTTTACCTAACAGGCCTCACAACCTTAAATGTTTACTTAACAGGCCTGTTATAATACATTTTCCTTCATTATTTTTTTTTGTGCAATGTTCTCTGCAGTGAATATGGGTAATATTGTTCTTCAACGACATTAATGGTTCACTGGTTCATGCTTGCCCCTTGCTTGTTAACTAATTTATTATTTACCTGTTGTTGTTCTTGTTTACTTGTTGGTCTTGTTATAGTTTGCATGCGTGTGATTCTGAAACCGCGATTAGAATTGGCCTTTTTTCATTCCCCATTCACGGGTGGGTTTCAGTGTCATGTTTTTCTTCCTTTTCTATTTGTAGTTTGCAGGTGAGAAATTTCACTACCTGGGATGCCTGAGTTGAAATCCTCTTGCAAAACATCTTTGTATGTGACGAGAAAATATGATTTCCTTTTCCTATACGTCACAATGGCTACGATGGAGGTAGGTTCTGTGTCGAACATTGGTGATCAGGAACGAGACAAAGACAACATTACAGTCCTCCTTCTCTAGTCGTAGTAATCACTTACAAAGATGGACTGGAAGCGGATTTTGATTGCTCCTAGTATTGAAAAATACCAACCGTGAAAACTGCACCTTTCTTAATTCCTTTCACAGTGGCATGCCTTTGGACGGTCCTCACAACCTTAAATGTTTACCTGACAGGCCTCACAGCCTGAAATGTTTTCTTAACAGATGTGTTACAATACATTTTCCTCCAAATTTTTTGATACAATCTTGCGTGCAGTGAATTTGGCCAATATTGTTCTTCACCAGCATTCTTAGTCAGTTGGTTGGTTCTTGCTCCTTGGTTCGATGGATGCTTTGTATTGTTTTTTGATTCAACTTTGTAGGGTTGAGGTCCTGCAGTTGCAATTGAGCCTTTTGGTGCTTCTTCATTGGGTTTTTATTTGATGCTTTCTCTTGTTTGCTTCAACTTTGCAAGCTTGGGGTCCTGCATCTGTAGTTGGAACTATTGTTACAGTTTACAGGTCACGGGCTGCAATTTTGTCCTTATCCATTCAACGATAGGTCTCGGTTTTGCGGTTTTATTATTGCATTTCTTGGATGGCCTATTGCAAGACATTTTCGTCCTTTCTTTTCTCTTCTGCAATGTTGTGTATAGTGAATATGGGCGATATTTTTCTTTGTAGGCGTTATTGGTTCACTGGTTGTTTCTTGCTCGTTGCTTGTTGACTGGTTTCTTGTTTTCCTATTGTTGTTGTTTTTTTCATTCCCCATTGACGGGTGGGTTTTGTTGCTAGATTTATGTTTGTGTTTGTTCTTTTTGGTTTGTTATTTCCAATTAGCAAGTGAAAAATTTAAATGATGGAGATGCCTGAGTCAAAATCCTCTTCCAAAACATGTTCATATGCGAAGAGAAAATTCAATTTCCTTTTTTATATGTCAGTGGGTGTTATGAAGGTGTTCCAATTGCTGATGCAGAATGCCAACCATGAAAAACTACAGCTTCCTTAAATGTTTGCATAGTGGGAGGCCTTTGCATGGTCCTTACAATATTACATGTTTACCTTCCATGCCTCACAGCATAAAATGTTTTCTTAACATGCGTGTTACAATATATTCCTTCGATTTTTTTATACAATCTTGTCTGCAATAAATTTGGACAATATTGTTCTTCACCGACATTCCTGGTTGACTAGTTGATGCTTTCTCATTGGTTCGTTGGATGCTTCTTATTTTTGTTTGATTCAACTTTGCAGAGTTGAGGTCTTGCAGCTGCAATTAAGCCTCTTCATACTTGTTTCTTTAGAAACACATCTCCACTTGGAAAACGCAAATTGGTACATGGTTTTACAGTTGCGCCACCAAAAAATACTATTAAGATAAAATAATATGCAAAATTTTGCAGTAGATATAAACAACATATCTTTTGAATTGAACCAGAGTTTGTCAAGCTCCAGCTATATTTCATAGCTGAGAATGTTTTTCCCATAGTTAATGTGTTTCTATGGCTTCATAGTTATGATACTAAGTGTTGTTGTGTGATGGATAAAGTTCTTGTCTCCCTTTCTTTTTCCTCTTCTAAACTTGCTTGTTTTTCCCTTTTGTTCTTCCCCTCTAATATGTGTTTCTGGTTCTATCCTTGGTCACATTTCTGTTCTTGCGGTTTCCCAGGGTGGCGAGCTAAAAAATCATCATATTCATCTATATCTTCACATCACGAGTCCGAACGACCATCGTTTGTTTGCATACTTAGCCAATTTTATGAACGTGGGTTCGTGGATAGGTGCTATCGAACTATGATACCCCGTGTTCGGGGTATACATATTGCACCCAAAAAATTGGTGCTCTACAATTCAATCCTGGACTCCTCGAGCTTGCAAGCCTGAATATACGTACAATGACTCTATCTATCCGACCTGCCTTTCCATACTTAGTGGAGTCTTCAAAGTTTCGTGTGTTCACGCAGTCCTGGGATCAGAAAAGTTTAAAAGAATTTTTTGCTACCCTCCATCCCCGCCACCTTCCACCCTTCCCAATGCGCATTAATTATTATTTTACTAGTGATAACCAACTAGACAGGTTAAAAAAGATTGGATTTAGTAAGAGAAAATATCAAGGACATCTCCCATTAAAACGCATTAATAGGCGAATATTATGGGATCTAATAATTTTTTTGCGTTCATCTTGAATTGGCAAAAAGTGTTGGTTATTTTAGTTTTTTTAAGGCATCATCATAGTAACAGTGAAATATTGTACTACCATGCTGCCATCCACAAACGTTTCATCCACAGAGGTCTTGACATCATGTCCCTCTTTAATACTGTGCATATATTACAGGTTGTCATATTTGAGAATCTGCTTGCATATGGGAATGTTAACTCATGTTATTAGTGACTATTCATCAGACATATTCATAAATATTGGCATTAATATGAAAAAATATTGAGGGCATCTGCCATTAAAATGACTTAAACCAACATTTATGGAAGATTATACTATCATCCTCCAACATTCATTTTAAATACTTATTCTCATTTCTCTCTATCATCGAAGACTTGGGCGTTAAGGTGCCTTTGTTTTAATGTTCCTGGTCATGGACATGTGAGACAACTTAGAGATGCCATTCATGCCTAATTGAAATACGAGGGAACGATTTTATGTGACGTCATCTTTGAGTGAAAAAAAACTCTGTTAGCCGACAAAAACTCAAACACAAAAAAATAAATCAATTATCTTGTGATTGGTGTTCTCTCTGTATTCGATGCTTTGGTAGGTTGAAAGGCCTTCCTAAATATTTGTGTGTTGAACTTTTTTTTTTTGTTACTGGGAATTGGAAGGGACTTTTGGGTGACCTACAAAAACATCCTTTGTTGAAGTATATAGCTTCTTCCAACAACACAAATTTGGCAAGTGTATCAAATTCTGCAAATGACACAAGAATTTATCTTTGGTCAGAGGAGTCGCACATATCGTGGCTTGAAAAATGGTCTAGACTATTCAAAAATGACGTCAAATATTATGCCATTCACAAATATACTCAGAAGGAAATTATAAATTTGGATCGTTGCGAATGTGAGAAACTATATGGGTGGTTGAATCAACATCCTAAAATTGCAGAAGTTTCTATTTCAAAGTTTGTTGAGAGACTTTTGGGAGTGGTAACAGACCTAAAATAAATTCATATTCTTTATCAAAGTTTTTTCATCGTCCTTTGGATGTAGTAACAAACTCCACATACAATCAACTTCCTATCTCTACTACACATTTTTTTCACTATTTATATGCATATGATTGCATATGGGTCAACGATCTTGCCCCTCTTTGCACGGATATTCTCATCCTACTTGAAGGTGGCTATATAAACAAGGAAAGACGCTCTCAAAAGTTTTTAATGACTGCATCGACAAGTAACTTGGAAAAGTTAGTGGGAAGGAATTTTGGTTTATACTACCACCTTCTGCAAGAAGTTTGGCGTGTTCAAGTAATGATTTGGATTTTGAAAATCACCTTTTTCTACCACCTTCATGTAATCATTTTATTTCATTCTTTAGAAGAGACGTTGATGTAGTAGTTTATTCCAGATTTGTTTCCACCCAATATCAATATTCTTATTGTTTCCCTTGCTTTGAATAAGGAGAATGCATTTCTTCTGTTGCAGTGGATCCGATATTTGAAAAAAAGAAGAAGGAATTGCTCAGTTCTTGAATTAAGTGCCTTCCTAGTCATAGAGTGCTTCCATCACCATATTGCGTTTTCACAACTTATTTTATTGCTACCTTCTTTCTTTGTCCTGGTGGTGGATCCTTCTATCCCAACAAACATCATGGAAATAAACTAGCTCTAGCTCTAGGGAATTTGATCACTTCTGAGAATTCGAGTTGACTATATATTAATTTCGGTTAACTTAAAAAGGTTTATGTGTGCAACCTAATGTTAGACATAGAAAATACAATTTATTATTTCTTAAAATATAGAACAATGTATTTTTTTAACACACGGTTGTTTGAAAAATTTTAGGCGTTGTTTGGGATTCATGTCCTTCAAGGATGTTAATTAATCACACAATTAATATTGCTTGTGCCAATGCAATCGATCCATCATTCACTATGGAAATTTCATTAACAATGCAGTGTCAGATAATAGATGTCTGAAATGTACCTAATGTCAAGGTCATTATCTCACAAGACACCCAATGTCCCAATATTTTTGGACTCGAGGCAACATTGTAGTTGTCGTGACAAAGCAACACCAAAGTCGATGTTCTTTGCAAGTCTGACAATCCTGCAGTCTAAGTTCTTTGACAATGATAGCCCTGCCTGTTCACCACATTGTCACACTACAGTCAATATCAGTGTACCCATTTCCACTGCTAGTGTCGATGTCCGAAGCCGAAGCTATCTGGAGCCTGGAGTCACCGCCAGTGTGGATGCCTGAAGGTGAAACTACCTGGAAACTGGGATCACAACTTATTACACTTCACATTAGTATTAGTATTGATCGAAAGTTGATTGTATTTTGGGTCTTTTATTACATCTAGAGGTCTCTCAACAATCTTTGACATAGATATGGGTTGTCTGTCAAGTCTATTACAATTTCGGCATAAAACCTTATGTAATTTCAAAATGTTGATTCAAATGTGCATACAGTTTCTCACGATTGTGAGGATCCAATTTTATAATTTCCTTCTGAGTATATTCGGGCATGGAGTAAAATTTGGCATCACTTCCGAATATTCCAGACCATTTTGTGGGCCGCAATGTCTGTCACCCCTATGACAAAAGATATATTCTGATGTGATCTACAACATTTGATACACTTGCCATTTCTGTTTTGCTGGAATAATCTATGTACTTCAACACAGGAGCATTTTGCAGGTGACTTGGATGTCCCTTCCAATTTACATCAATAAAACAAAGAAATTCAACATACAAATCTTTAGGCAGGCCTTTCAACCAAACAGATGATTGAATACAGGGAGAATATCAGTTGATTTTTTTTTTTGTCTCAACTTTTGTTGGCTAACATGATTTTTTCCCCCAAAGATGGTGTCACATAAAACCACTCCCTCGTCTTTGAATTGGGCTTGAATAGCATCTTTAAGTTGTCTCAGATGTCGATGACCAGGAACATTACAAGGAAGGCACCTTAAACCCCAAGTTTTCGATGATAGAGGGAAATTAACTCTTAGCAACATATGGAATGTTGAATAACCAACTAATGTAGGCAGGCCATATATAGAAGAGACAAGATATTCAAAAATCTTGGATAGATCTATCTGGCAACACCAATGAATTCCAAGACCCAAAATTGATATTCAACTCGTCGTTTTTTACCAAGAAAGCATTTGATGATCAAGTTGAAATCTATAAAATACTGTCTACAGGCTTCATTATTGTACATATTTTCATTTTTTGTCGGCGGTGGCCCCAATCAAATTCATTATGGAAAATGCATTTAAATTTAAGAGAATATCTGTTGAACATTTTCAAGACAACTATTTTGGGAAATAATCTCAGCTGTATTTTGTAAACCAGTTTATTTGAATATAGAATATTTTAGGTTTTTCTATGGTGTTTTCCAATCTCTGGTATTGTTTTTTATTTTATTTTGTACTTTTTTTTGTGTGTGTAGTTAAACATGGACAACACACTTTTCTTTATGCTTCCCAACACTTCGATTTAAATAAAGGCTACTCTGTTCGCTCCTTACATTTTACATGGAAGAATAATTTGTGATAGGCCATACTTATGTGGCGCCCTCCCTATAATTAATAAAGAAATGGGAGGACCCATCCTGCTTTCATTCTTCGGGGTCCGGTAAATAGAATGAATTAATGACTCTATTTCAACAAGGCAACTCAGGTGTTGACGTCATGTTCCCGTTCAATATTCTACATATATTACAGCATATTCTATTTGATAATATCTGTGCATATAAAAAATGTTACGTC
>ML780961.1:592242-605098 GCA_009831015.1 Picea engelmannii
ATAGAAAGGGACTACAACACCTTGTCTTCTGTAGACTTCCTTTACCCCTGCAAGTGTGCTAGCAGAGATTTGGTTGAAGTGTTCCTGCTCAGATAGAAAGGGACTACAACACCTTGTCTTCTGTAGACTTCCTTTACCTTTGCAGGTGTGCTAGCCAGAGGATTGGTTAAAGTGTTCCTGCTCAGACACAAAGGGACTACAACACCTTGTCTTCTGTAGGTTTCATTTACCTCTGCAAGTGTGTTAGCCAGGGATTGGATTAAGGGTTCCTACTCATAGAGGAAAGAACCAAAACATCCTGTTCACTGTAGACTTTCCTTGGTGTTAGCCAGAACTAGGTTAGAGATCCCTGCTCAGAAAGAAAGGAATCAGACTGCCCTGTTCTCTGTAGACCTCAACCTCACAAGTGTGCTACAACAGAAGTAAGGCTCAAGGCTCCTGCTTAAACAGGAAGGAACTAAGTGCTTTATTTTCTGTTAGATAGAGTTAATTGTTTTCTGCATTATTGATTTCATGAAAAGAGTGTTAATGCTGAAGTCTCTGTTTGAGAGTAAGGGTCCTGTTCTCTGACTATAGAATAATTGTTCTTTCCCATTGCAAGTATTATTTTAATGTAATCCAAGATTCTTAGATTAAACTTTAAAGGATTGCAATAGGGAGGTTATTTTTCTATGATTTAATTCAGAGCTTCAGTTCATTGAGCAAGTATCATTAGTATAGATTTCTTTACTACAACACTAAGTTGCTTTTGGAATTAAGCATATACAGTGTGTGGCTATCTTTGAAACAAAAGACTTCCCTGGGTTGATAATTTATGTTTCACTTGGTTGTTTAAAATTAATTAAGCAATTATAGTGACCAACACAATTGCAATTCTTTTAGCTCTGGTGTACTCATTCTATACAGAGCTTTAGACATTGGAGCTGCTCCATGCATCAAATTTATAGAAAAATCCATGTCTCTCTTCGGAGGTAGTCTAGGTACCTCCTGAAATATGTCCTTGAACTCTGTGAGTACCTCATGGTCTCCAATTCTTGAGACTTCATCTTTGGATGCTTCCTCCACACAAGATGCAAATAATTGACAGCCTTTCCTATAACACTTCTTCAGTTGCATGGCTGAGATTTCTCTAACAGCCACAGCTCTGGGAATTCCTTGGACTGTTTTCCGATGTCCCTCCTCATCCAGGCATGTAAACCTCTTGTTATGAAAGTCCAGGAGGGCATGGTGCTAGTCCAACCAGTCCATCCCAATTAAGTAGTCATAAGATCCTAAAGGCAAAACATTCAATTCAGCCTTCGTGCTCAATCCATTCATGTCTACTGAATAGAATTTAACCAATTCAGTGACCTTCCTCTTGGTTCCTGTAGCCAACTGCACTAACCAAGATCTTTCATGTTTTCTTCTTGATAAATGTAAACTTTCCACCATCCTAGGATCTACATAACTATGGCTAGCCCCATAATCAATTAAAATAATAAGTGGTTGGTTGTTGATCACACCTTCCACTTCAATCATATGCAATTGAAATTCTATTTACTTGTTGTCTAGGGTTGCATAGATCCTTGGGATCCTTCTGCCCATATCCTCTACTTTTTTAGCTTGCTGAACATTGTGGACGGTTCTCGCTTTATCTTTTCTATGGGGGCAGTCCCTGTACCTATGGTTCCCTTTACAGCCTCAACACTCCATAGGTGGTGGTCTGGGCATTTGCTCACCCACTTCAGCCTTCCTGGGCTCTCTGAAAGATGGCTATCCCTGAGGACTGTTTCTGAAAAAGGGAGGCATGTTTCCCTTCTGCCTTTTCTCTTTCCTGAACTTCTTCTGATCATTCCAAGCCTTCCAAAAAGTAGGCCTTTCTCTTTGTTGTTCATATAAGCATTTTTCCCTTCTGATTGTTTCTTCCATAGTCTCAGGATCATCATACTGAATCCTGTCACCAGTAGAAGGTGGAAGTCCACTCAGATATCTCTGAATCTTGATAGCCTCATCTTTGATGAACGGAACATACTTCAGTGGTTCCAAAAACCTTCATTCGTATTCATCGATGGTCATGCTGCTCAACTTGCGTTCGAAGAACTCCTTCATCTTTCTATCATAGTACCTTTTGGTCAGGTATTTCTTCTCGAAATACCCCTTGAACTCATTCCAAGTGAATCTTCCTCTCTGATGTGCTGCACCTGCACAAACTGATCCCACCACATGGATGCTTTTCCCTTTAGTTGATACATCGCAATTCTTCCTTCTACATGAGGGGAATAATTCTACAGTTGGAAATATTTCCTCATGCCAAGCAACCATGTTTCAACATCTTACTCCTTCTTATGTTCTCCATCAAATGTTGGAGGATTGATCTTGTTCATCTCCCCTTTAAATTCATCCACTCTAGATATTTAGTGTTTTCTGGTAGGGGACAGGCTTGAACTACTATTCGCTTCCTTGCTGGAATGCTTTGGCGAGAAACGATGATGTCTGCTACCACTCCTCGATATTCTTCTTCTCTCAAGGGTCCTGCGACTCTCTGTCTTTCTTGAGCCACTCCTCTTCTCCAACTTCCTTTCTATTCTTTCCAAGTTCTTCAACATTTTTAAGTTGAATTCTCCCTGCTGATCCCTAACCCTCATGAGCTTTCAACTATCAGCTCGGCAAGCCTAGGCATCTTTCTGCAATCTTTCAATGAGTTTCATCATATGTCCTTCCTTATCCATCTCTTTTCCATGCCCATTAGAGTTTGATCCTTCGACTCCCAAGTTGACATCCCTTCCTTCTCTTTCATTCTCTGAATTGGAGGCAATCTGTACCTCTTCCAATTCCATACTCAGCGTCGGTTTTCGGCTGTCCTGACACTCGTTGAACTATGCACACACAACGTGCAGTCAACCAGAGTTTTTCAGCCTTAAACCCTTAATAAAAACCACAACATTCATAAACCAACGTGAATAAGAAAAATGTTTCAAATTCACTAAGTTTTCTAAACTCTGTCTGGCTCTGCAAATTTTTTCGAGACTTCGAGACTCCGGGTTTCGGGATCTCGGTCCATGAGGTTCTCATTCTTGCTTTCGGGACTTCTGAGTTTTGGTCCACGAGGACCCAATAGTTAAATCCTCGACGATCCTTTGTCTTCTAAAATTTCAGGACTTAGGGATTTCAGGGTTTCGGGGTTTCCCCCCTGGAAGGTTCTCGCACTCTCTTCCCTCTCTGACTCCAGACTCCCAAACTTCCAACCTCTTTTCCCTTGGGCCCACAGTACAGCTGTCGCCAACTATGGTAGAGATTTTGGAACTTCGAAACTTTGGGTTTCGGGTCTTTGGTATTCGGGAGTTCATGATGTAGTGACTCCCAACCCCTAGTCACTCCAACTCCTGAATTATGAAATTCCAATTTACTTTACTCTCCAGGCCCACAACATAGTTGTCTCCCTTAACTATGGTGGCGCGTGGTATGTTCAGGAGGTTCCACGTCACCTTCGCTGATGTCATCAGGTCCCACCATTCTCGCTTATCTTCTCGACTCACTGACACATGGTACACACCCATGTGTCCACGTTCATTCCAACTGAAATCCAATGATTATACCTTTCTCAAATCTATGGCACAGATCCTTTTAGCGTTTTGGGGTTTTGTGCATCGGGAGTTTGCGCATCCACCCTCTTGAACTTTCGTTTTCCAAAATCTCAAAATTACTGTCTACCCCTCCACTTGATCCAATGGTCAAGTTCCTATATTATGGTCTACGGTGTAGATCATTTCGGAGTTTCAGGTTTCGCTATTTCGTGACTTGTGAAAACAAGGTTCTTCCCTTTTGGTTTCTCGGGTGCCGAAACGTCGTTCGACAGTCACGTGTTCCCCCCGATGGACGGTCCCGGGGAATTTGGGGTTTCACGTATTGCGATTTGCACGTTCATGTGCAACTCAAGGGGTTTTTAAACCCTGCGCACGTTTTCCAAATCTAACAGTCACGAGGGTTCTTCTTTTCCCCGAATAGATCCTATGACTCCAACACTTCTGGTGTCGAGTCTTCTCCCCTGTGGCCAGATACCACATCAGCTGCGGTTTCATAACACGGCTACACCTCCTGAGCTTGGTAACACGGTCAAGTAACTCCTTGACACTGAGGAGCATTCAAAGGTCTGAAATTGGTCCTCCAGACACAATTTATCCTCAAACCCTCAGTCCAAAGACCACTCAACTGGCCCATCTAGGCTCAGCATCGAAACCTTGGCTCTGATACCATATTGTAACATCCTTCTTTCATTTTAATATGTAACGCTCTAATACCATACTGTAACAACCTTCTTTCATTTGAAGTTGTAACGCTCTGATACCAAACTATAATGCCCCCATTCTGGGCCAGGCAGGTGCTACTTTGTGGAAAAACATCATTCTCATACTTGATTGATAACATGAATTTAAATCAAATGAGACACATTTAAACTCAGAGTAACCATAAGAATTACTGCTATTATAAATAATCAATGACTTTAACATTAATTCGTATGCACAGCAGAATACATGATAAATATAAATACAAAGACATGCAGAAAAGTAATTAAAACATCATCTGGTACTTATCTTTGAAATGGTGGTAATTCCACCAACTAGGTGCAGGTCGTCCACGAACCTCCCATCCTTAGACCACACTACTCATCAATCTCAGTAGTGGGTCACCCCCGAGCTGGGACTAAGCTCCACCCCCAAGGCAAGGAATCCTAGGCTAGGATGAGGTTACAAGGAAAACACATAGTCACAAGGAAGGATTCTCTCCCAAGAATCACTTATGCCCACTACCCACAGACTCTCCTTCCTCACATGCTTGTTCCACCCTAGGAATATACACCTTCTCTGTCACCTAGATAGTCCTTCAGCTGCTAACCTCCCTTGCCGTGTGTTTTAGCAACAGACCGGACCGGAAGTCTCCGAGCTCTATGGCAGCTATAGGGTTCCTTCCAGGAGTTCTCTCCTTCCTCTGTGCACTCTCTCACCTGGAGAGAATCGCTCACAGGCCTAGCAACCTGTTCTTCCAACTTCACCACCTCTCTCACTTGGAGAGAGTGTTTTACTAACTGGCCAACAAGCCACACGTAGTCCAGCATTGTGTGGCCACAACAACCAATGGGGAAAACATACACAGGCTTTCCAAACAGACTCAGGAATGACAGGATGGTCTCACGGTTATGGCTTTGGGATAGAGACTCCACACACAGGCTCGATCTGCTCAGACAGAGGATGCATCGTCTTTTTCCAGAAATCTACATAGGCTATCCCCAAAATCAACACATAGACTTCTTCCCCCCAGTTTCAGAATTGCAACAGGTCTATTATAGAGGTCGAACGGTTTCATGCTCAGGCAGTCGAGGGTCGAATGGTGGAGGAACCCCCAACATGGCTCATCTCAGCCATTTTATTTGCATGCGCCTGGCTTGACACTTGTCACCCATGCAACTGCATGTGTTCCATGCATTTGGAAGTTACTTGTCCTTCCAAAAGAACTTAGGATAAATCATATTATTCACATTCTTTTTAGAATAATATTAAAATATTATTCCCTAAGGACTTAAGCCCCTAGGCTCAACACTTAGCCCCTCTTCCCACCTTCTAGCCCCTAATCCCTTGCCCACTCTGTGGAATCTTAGTCCCCCATCACTCATTCATCGTTCTCGGTCTGCACGCGGTGATGTTTATATTTTTATTAATAATGTGCATAGATACATGTAAAAAATCAAGCTCTTGGCCTTCAGCACTTAGGCTTTCTGGCCTAACAATCACATAAGCCCACCAGCTTATATTAACTTGGCTCACTAGCCTATAAAAACATAATTAAAATTCATTTCACAAATATGATTTACAATAGGGCTTGGCCTTGGGGACATTACACCTTCTATCCCCACTAACTTTGTGCCCTTCCCAATGAACGTTAATTATGGTCTTACTAGTGACAATTGAACATACTGGTACAAAAAAATTGGCATTAACAAGAAAAAAAGCCTCGAGGACATCTCCCATTAACACACATTAAACCGCCATTTACAGTACTCAGAACGACCATCGTTCCTTTCTATACTTAGCCAATTTTTTCCACCTGTTCTGTGATATACATCTTGCACCCAAAAAATTCCCTGATCTACAATTCTACCCCGGGCTCCTCCAACTTGCAAAATTCACTTTACCCGAATTCATAAAATGTTTCAAACCATTTATGTCTCTATTCCATCCCCGCCACAATCGTTCCCTTCCCAATGCACATTAATTATTTTGGCCTCTAAATTAACTTCCATTGTTCTATGACCTAGAAATAGCACCCGAACCTCCACGATAAACAAATTGACTACCGGACTTTGACATTGTCCACTCTTCCATGTTACACATTATGCATTCAAATGTTCTGAGCGATAAAATTTGACCATCAGGGCCTCACATATTTTGGGGAGACCTTGTCACCCTATTTTGGATCCTAGGGTTGGTGGGTTCACGAAATCTCCAATTCCTAGTCATTGTTTCCTATGTCGGCCATCCTTGTACTTCTTTCGAAATATGCAACAACAAAGGTTTAATTCTAAGACTTCATCATGCAACAATCGTAAATATCGTCATTAATAACCAAAAGCCTCGAGGACTAACTATCCCTAAAGAACTTGTCTAGAAACATGCAGAGAAGATTTTTCCAGGTAATGGGAAAGCTATTACAAATTTCAATATATTAGCGCAAACAAGTCTGGGCTACCATTTCCTTGTTCCATACTTAGACACTTTTTCGATTGCGGGTTCCCAGACTGACGGGCTCAAAATTGTGTTTCGAATCTTCCACGACTTGCAAACAGTGCCCAAAGTTCTGCGATATACAATTTGTCCACTGGAATGCCCCGTAACAATCTCGAACATTCGTCGTTCCTTTCAATACTTAGAAACAAGTTGGTTGTATGTCCATGACGTCATGCATTTACTGTGTATCGATTTTGGCCTACTTTTTCCCTATTCCATACTTAGACACTTTTTCGATTACGGGTTCCTGGACTGGTGGGCTCAGGACTGTGTTTCCAATGTTCTGTGACTAGCAAATTGTACCCAGAGTTCCATGATATACAATTTGTTCGTAGGAATGCACCATCATGCCCTCTTCCATGTTACGTGTTCTGCTGTCAACACTCCCGAGAGATACAATTTGACCCTCGGGTCCTCACCTTTGTTGGTTGTATCTTGTAGCCTAATTTTGAAGTGCCACCAACTGCTTTCGATAATTATTTGTTCCTTAATTGTTGTTACTTGTCCCCACCACCTTCCTACTTCTTTCTGGATATGCAATTGGCAATATTTAATCCTAACACTTCGTCATGCATGAACCTTAAACATGTCATTAATGAGAGAAAGGATCGAGGATATCTCCCACAGTTCTTCCATATACAAATTGACCACCAAACTTCGATATCATCCCCTCTTCCATGGTACACATTTTGCACTCAATTTCTGAGACATACAATTTGACCCTCAAGAAGTCATGTCTCATGGGGAACCATTGTCACCCTAATTCTGAAGCCCATCCGACCGCTTTCCATACTTTCCTATTTCATGGAATCTCTTTCGCGGATCCTCACGTTGGTGGGTTCACAAAATCTCCAATTCTTAGTCACTGTTTATTGTGCCAGCCACCTTCGCACTTCTTTCAAAATATTCAATGACCAAGGTTTAATGCTAACAGTTCATCATGCAACAACCGTACAAACCGTCATTAAAAAGAAAAAGGCTCAACAAGACAGTCACATTGACTACTTCCACAGAACTTGCCCAGAGACATGCAGAAACGATCTTTCGACGTAATGGAATATATATTACAAGTTTCAATATATTAGTGAAAATGAGTCTACCCAACTGTTTCCCTATTCCATACTTGAGCCACTTTTTCAATTGCGGGTTCTCGTACAGACAAGCTCACAATTGCACTTCCATTGTTATGTGTCCTACAAATAGTACCCAGAGTTCTGCAATATACAAATTGTCCTCTAGAATTTCCAATCATGCCCTCTTCCGTGTTATATGTTTTTCACTCAAAAAGTTCTGAGACATACAATTTAACCCTCAGGCCCTCACCTCTAATGGTTGTACCTTGTAACCATATTTTGAATCCCGTCTGACCGCTTTCAATAATTAGACACTCCTTAATTGCTCTTTCCCATCCCCATGACCTTCGTACTTATTTCTTAATATGCAATTAGTAACCTTTCATGCTAAAAACTCACCATGCAACAACTGTCAACATTATCATTAATGAGTGAAACGCTCGAGGAGATCTCCCATTTATACGCATTAAACTAATATCTACAGAGAGTTATATTATCCCTTCCGATTGTTCATCTCAAACATGGCTCATCGCATTGTCCCGTTCATGAAATCACCAATCCTTAATTTCTCATTACTGTACCCTCCATGTTTGTACTTCTAGGTATGTAATTACTAGTCTTTAATGATAACATCGCACCATGCAACAACCATCTAAATTTTCATTAATGAATGAAAGGCTCGAGGAGATCTCCCATTCACATGGATTGGACCAAGATTAGAGCAGGGTTATATTATCCCTTCCAAGTCTTCATTTCAAACATCATCTACAACAAACCAACGTTCTCGTTAACTTATGGTAGTAGCTCGACAATAGTTCTGTGGAGATACAATGAACATCTTCAGACGTGAGGACCAAAAATCCAGTGGTCCAGGGCATGCTCTTACAATTCATCCCGTTCCGCCCAAAACAAAGTGATTTGGACCTATCGAATCACTCATGCAAGCTACATCCCTGAGGGTTTTGATTGTAAGGAGGTGGTCTCTTGGTGTGTCGAAAAATATATTTCAAGACAAAGAATTATTCCACTTCACGACCATTCTCCTGTTTCTTTGTCACCTCAAGTCTTCCATAAGATGTCAATATTGCCGGAGCCAACATTAACCTTCAGAGGACAAGACTACAAGCAGTTCCTAGAAAAACATGATAACGGGTTGGACCTCTTACCCGATTTCCTCGAAGACCCAACAATAGTTCCTGAAGATATCACAAAGTTGTAGGTCAGTTCCTTCAAAAATCCATTCTAGGAAATCGCATGGTTGTTACAAGAATAACAGGACAAGAATCCACGGCAAGCATTTCCCATATAGTTATTTATATTTGTACTTCAGAGTCAAGGAACAATTCATTTTTTATTGGGGAAAGCTAATTTCCATTAAAATATGTTCCCAACTGTCATGATTCAAAGAATAGAATAAATTTTATATGTCATCCTACTTGATTTTCGCAATAGTGCATTGTTGTCCATTTCCAAAAATATCTATGTCCAAGAAAATAAACTATTAATTCGACCCAGTAACATTATAGTACCAGGCCTTGTGGAGGCACAAGGGCTCCCATTGTTTTTATGAGGTTTTTAATGACTTTGTCTCATTTTTCAAATATTTATTATTAGGAAAGGATTCTCCCTGGATGTCTGGCCAGGAAACCAAGTTTTTGGAAAGGAAGGGGACACTTGAACGAAATGAAAATTATAATGTAATAATGATATTTCGATCCAAGGAAAATCCTGCTTTCCTTCCATGTCACATCACAAACAAGATGTTTGTTACAGAAATAGCAAGGCAATACAACCATTGGTTGCATTTTTTCCATGGCAAGAGAAAAAAAAAGTTCATTCCTCTTCCCTGGAAAGTCAGGGACTTTGTCTTCAGAAATGCCAACAAGATTGATGAATTCTCAGGCAATTTCAAGAACTTGAGCCTAAAATATGATGAAAGGATAAAAGGGTTCGACCCTAATGGGATTTTTCGAGAATATTTACTATTAATTGACTTTAGAATCTCTTTTATCCATAGACGCCTGCCCGAAGAGAGAGATAGGGATGACTACACTCATGCTTTTGATGATTGCGACGTAGAGACATTATACAGACAACAGGGAAAAGGATTTGGTGATAAGAGTGTCCAGTCCCCGACCAACACTCCCAAGAGAAAGACATCACAGAGCATCGCTTCAATAGCCCACCCCAGTAAGAAAGAAACCCATAAATCTTCAAACGAAGGAGGAGATAAGAACCCTCCTCATGGAAAAATTGATAGTTCTCACAAGTTTCCCTGGACGAAGAAGAGAAAAAACATTGTAGGGCAGGTAGAAGAACCCGAAAATGAAAGTGATGACATGCAACTTGAAACTTCTATGGATTCCTTGTTGCACAAATTTGATCCTCATGTGGACGCAATGCACCATAGTTCCACAATGGAAACAACTGAGATCAACATTTTTGACAAAGATGAATCCTTCGTATTCTAGAGCGCTATTTTTGACAACCAATCTAAAAATTTAATTATTGAAAAGAGAGATGTAACAAATAAGAAAGTAAAATCTCGTTCAGATATTAACTTTAGGAAAATGCAATCATCCCAAATCTCTCGATTTCATCGATAAACCATTGATTCTATTGATGATTCCATTGGAGGAATCGAAGTGGAGAAGACCAGACTGGATGACCGAATCAATGAATTGGAGGAGGATTTCATTCCTACCCCAGAGTTTTCCAATCCTTTAGAAAAAACCGTGCATGCTACCCCTGCAACCAATTTAAAATGATCCTCCATCCTCCTCACATCCTGTAGAGCCTATGTAGACAAGAACATCAAGAAAATAATGAATCTAATTACTGAATCCTGGGAAACATCACAAAATATAGCTTCCTTTCGAAAGAGGGAAAAGGATTTGCACGAACATTTGAAAGCAAATTTAAAAAATGAAGAACATTTCTATGAACATATGATGATCCATTTTTCCAACCATTCCATCAACAACTCATATCTGAAAAGAAGACAAGAGGATCTCCCCTCCCCTAAGAGGATCAAACAATTAAAATCATGCTGGAAATAGAAAGTTAAGAACCAACAACTCATTGTCGAATCATGTGAACAAGACATATCAAAGAAAGAAGAGTTATTCAGAAACCTGACCCAAATAGACTTAGCCAGAAGTACCAACAAGGTTCAAGACCCAAACTTAATCCTCAAATCCTTGTCCTTAACCAAGAAAGTCTTTGATGAACAACTTGATATTTTAAAGGGGTTGTCTTTATAAAAATTTTACGACATCCTTGAATATGGTGAAGATGACGTCGAGAACTGGCTAGTGGACTATTCGACACACAATGAAGAAATTGAATATGATTTGCATAGTATTTCTATGGATCTAAGGAAATTAGAAAACATGATTTTCAACATAGAAATATGGGATGAAATGAACGTGGCGCCCATGAGATGCTACATTGAATAATGGCTCCAAAGGAGAATGGACAAGCTCAACGATGAAGGGAAACAACCGGTTGGCACAATTCCAGTGGTCGTCGACGAGAGGAACAAAAACACATCAACTTCATAGTAAGTCTATATTGATCATGTCTTTCCTTCCTTATCAATCCAGTTATTCTACCTCTTTAAATATAAATCTCTAACCAAAGACGTATAACTTCCAATTTCATGTTTTCAAGTCTTCCTCTCTACGGTCGCGCACTCCTTCTTTCTATAGTCCTATTTCTTGTACTTATTTCTTTTATGGTCTACGGGAGCCCCAATCCCAGTCTATATGACAAACACATTTAAATTTCCAGAAATATGTAACAGATTCTAGAAATATGTAACATACATTAATATTTTTTGATAAATTTTAAAGAAAACTAATTCGGGAACACTTTTTGTGGGCTTCTTTCGGAATGGTAAATTTTTTTCCTTCAACTATGTTGGATGCTAGTAAATTGTGTTTATTATATTTGAATGTTTAATGTGTGTGATTCTTGGTCCTTTTTTCCAGGAACCTTTATTTCAAGTCATTGAGACAAAAAATTTCTATGTCCCATGTTTGAACTATACACACCCTAGGAAAAAACTGCGTCATTCGCATATTAACCACATATTAATATAATATTATGATTAACTAATTCGGGAGGTTCTTTGGGGGTCATCTACCAACCCAATGTCTTATGGATGGCCTGTGACACATTGACATGATTCATCCTCTGCATGGATACAACCTATACCTCAATATGCTTCCCACATGTCTCTTCTCGGTCTCACCATAGCAGTGCATCTATTCTCATTTCAACTTGGCAGTGACTACACTGCCATGCACCACTTGTTATTATTAGTGAATAGTAATAATAACTATTAATAATATTTTATTGATTGGTCTGGTCATAACTAATAGTCATTAGTAATACTATTAATAAAGTATTATTAATACTTTAATAATTATTATACATAATACATTAATATTTTTTAATTAATGATAATAATTATAGTATTAGTTATTATTAATATACATAATTAATTATATTTTAAGATGGATACTTTAGGTATGTAACATACATACGATTTATACACTAATTATTAATTAATATTAAGAATTAAAGATGCCAACAAAGAATGTATTAATAATTTATTAACATAAATGCTTATTAGGATTAGGGTTACAGCTAGGGCCACATTAGGATTAGGGTTATTCCTTTTAAAGTTAGGGGTATGGTTATTTGTATTAGGTTTTTTTTTATAATAACAATAAAATGACTTGAATTCAATTTAAATAATAATAATAATTTAATTTTAATCCATTAAATTGTAAATATATTTAATCTAGAAGAAACACTAGAAATTTGTAAATGTATTTAATCTTGAGAAAGATTGTAAATTGTAAAGTTCTAGATGATTTTTTTTATCAATGTTCTTATAACAAGTATAAATTACTAAATGATTTTCTATAAATGTTCTTAGAACAAGTATAAATTAAGTAGATTTACTATCAATATCCTTAGACAAGTATAATTCATCATCTACAAATTTCAAGATGA
>ML780961.1:632248-658375 GCA_009831015.1 Picea engelmannii
ACCATAAGCATACTCGAAGATAAAAATTTATGAGGCCATAAATATTTTTTTATTTGAAATATATAAAAAAATAATAGGCTGTTACAAATTCCTTGTACTTTAAATGTGTTTGTCATATAGACTGGGGTTGGGCTCCCATGGACCATAAAAGAAATATGTACAAGAAATAGGACTGTAGAAAGAAGAAGCGGCTGACGGTAGAGTGTAATACCTGAAAAGAATAAATTGAAATGTAACAGTCTTTGGCTAGACATTTCTATTTAAAAAAGTGGAATAAGTGGGTTGATAAACAAAGTAGGATGTGATCAGTGTAGACTTACATTGATGGTACATATGACCCCTAATGGTTAAGAACATGTGTTTCCTCTTAAGAGGTCACAGGTTCAAATCCAAAGGGGGGTAGGGTATGTATACCTTCGTAAACTTTACCAGTCAAATCGCTGGGCGGAGGGGGGTCCCTTGTCCCACAAACAAGGGGGTCTCATACACCAATTTGGTGTGTTGGCTTGGTCGTGACCTTAAAAATAGATTATTATTATTATTGTTGTTGTTGTTGATGCGTTTTCATTGATGTCATTGACGACAAATGGAATCATGGTAAGTGCTTGTTGCCTTTTGTCAGTGATTTTCTTCAATTTGCTTTTGAGCGATTCTTCAATGTAGCTTCTCATTGGGGCAACGCTAATCTCATTCTAGATTTTTATGTTGAAAAGTTCATTTTCCAATTCCTTGAAGTCGATAGAAAGATTACGTAGAGCCTGATCAATTTCTTTATTATGTACCAAGTAGTTGACTAGCTAGTTGTCGACGTCATCTGGACCATATTCATGGATGTTGTAAAACTTCTTCAAAGACAACTCCTTAAAAATATCAACCTGTTCAACAAAGGCTTTCTTAGTTAAGGGAAAGGAGTTGAAGATTAAGTTGGGGTCTTAGAAGTCATTGGTCCTTCTGGCTAAGTTTATTCTGGCCATCTTTGTGAACAATTTTTCTTTTTTTGATATGTCATGTTCACGTGACTGGACAATGAGATGCAGGTTCTTCACTTTTTCTTTCCAGCATGCATTTAATTGACCAATCCAGTTTTTGGATGGGAGATCTTGTCCTCTTCTTTTAGTTTCTATCATGTTGTTGAAAATGGTGTCAAAAGGAAGGACCATGTTTAAATAGAAATGTTCTTCATCTTTTAACTCTGCCTGCAAATGTTCTAGCAACCTATGTTCCCTCGTTCCAAGGGAAGTCATGGTTTGCGATGTTTCTCAGGCCTCAACAATCGGTTCCATTCTTTTCTTGATATTGTTCTCCACATATCCTATACAGGATGCGAGGATATTGGAGGATCCTTTTAACTTGGCTGCAGGAGTCTTTGGCATGGCTATTTCCAAAGGATTGACAAGAAATGGAATAAGAATCAAATATTCTTCCAATTCCTTGACCGGGTCCTTCAATCTTGCATTCTCGACCTCAATGCCTCCAATGGAATCATTAAGAGCATCTTAGGTCACGATGTGAAGTTGACAAATTTGGGATGGCCACATATTGGCAAGGTTAACCTCTGAACACGATTTTCCTTTCTTATTTTTTACATATTTTTTTTCAACAATTATTTTTTTGGACAAGCTGTCAAAAACAACACTCTGGAACATGAAGGATTTATCTTCATCGAAATGTTCAGTATCAGATATGTCCTTTAGATGACTATGCTGGATCGGATCTGTGATATGATCAAGGTAGCAGAATACACTATCCAAATCAAGTTCAAGTTCCATGTTATCACTTTGAATTTCGGGCTCTTTCATTTGTCCCACAATTTTTTTTCTCTTCTTGTCCACTGGAAGCTTGTGAGAATTATCAATTTTAGGGTGAGGAGGGTTGTTATCTCCTTCGTTTGAAGAACTCTGAGTTGCTTTGTTGTTGTGGTGGTTCGTTGGAGCGATGCTCCAGGATGTTTTACTTTTGGGAGTGTTATTCACTGATTGAACACTCTTCTCACCGAGGTATTTTCTCTGTTGCTTGTTCAATTCAGTGGTTCTTTGGAGTGTGTCTAGATCATTGGCATCAGAAGCAAGACCATTGTCACCAATGTCTTTATTTTTGGTTGGTTGTTTTTTGAAAAACAATTTTCCCAAGCCAAGTGTTTGTAAATGTTGTAAAAAAAAATTGTGAGGGTCGAACCCTGTTAGGATTTTAGCATATATTAGGTTTAGGTTGCTAAAATGGGCTGAAAATTCTTCAATTTTTTTGACGTTCCTCAACACGAAGTCTTTGACTTTCCAAGGTAGAGGAATTAACTATTTTTTCTTCTTCTCTTGGAATAGATGCAACCAGTAGTTGTATTGTGTTGCTACTTATGTGATAAACATTATATACGTAATGTGACATGGAAGGAGAGCAGGTTTTTCCTTGGAGCCAAAAATCCTTATCACAGTGTAATTACTTAGATATTCAATTTCCCCCTTCCTGTCCAAAAAACTAGTTGCCTGGTCAGATATTCAAGGAGCATTTTCTCCCAACACCAAAACTTTGAAAACGAACACAAAGCCATTAAAAAACTCATAAAAATAGTGGGAGGCCTTGTGCTTCCACAAGGTCCGTTACCATAACGTTACTGGGTCGAATTCCTAGTTGACCTTCTTGGACAGAGACAATTATGGAAACTGGTAGCAATGTGTTATCGCAAAAACTAAGTAGGATGACATAAAAAATCTCTTCTCCTTTTTTAATCTTGACAATTGGGAAAAAATTTCATGGGAAATTAGCTTGCCCCAATAAAAAATGGCTTGTTCCTTGACTATGAAATAAAAAATATAAAGAGTCATCTAAGAAACAGTTGTTGTGGAGTCTTGTCTCATTATTATTGTAAACGACCAGGCAATTTCCTGGTATGGATTTCTAAATGAACTAACCTGAAAGCTTGTGAAAGCTTCAAGAACTACCATTGGGTATTCCAAGAACTCGGGCAAGAGGTCCAACCCATTATTATTATGTTTTAGGAAATTCTTGGAATATTCTCCTTTGAATGTCAATGTTGGTTCCGACAATCTTAACATCTGGCGGAAGACCTGAGGTGAAAAAGAAATAGAAAAGTGGTCCTGCAATGGAATAATTCTTTCGGCTGGGATAAATTTATTGATGCACCAAGAGACCAGCTCCTTACAGTAAAAAAATTCAAGGACACATCCTGTACGAGAAATACGAAAGGTCCAAATTACTTCGTTATGGGTATCAAGAGATGAGTAATAAGAATATGCCCTGGACTATTGAAAGTCTTGGTCCTCGCGCCCGAAGTTGTTCACAATATCTCCACAAAACTGCTATCGAGGTGATGCCATAGGTTTATGAGAATGTTCGTTTGCTGTAGATAATGATTGAAATGAATAGTTGGAGGCGATAATATTAGTCTTTGCAAATGTTAGTTCAATGATAATCAATGGGAAAGCTCTTCAAGCCTTTCGTTGATTAATGACAATCTCTATGGGTGTTGTATGGTTAATTATTAGTAGTAAAGCTTATTTATTGCATATTTAGAAGCACAAAGGTGGTGGGTACAACAAAGAGCAATTAAGGGTTGGAGGTTTCGTGAACGTGCCAACCCGATGAGGTGCGAGGGATATTTCATGATTTTTAAATTAACACTCGGAAGGAATAACATAACGCTCCGCAAATATTGGTTTAATGCTTATTAATAGGAGATCTCCTCAAGCCTTTCACCCATAAATGGAAATCTATACGGTTCTTGCACGATGAGATGTTAGAATTAAATTTCACTAATTGCATATTTAGAAACAAGATATATATATATATATATAAACAATTTTTTATTATAAACAAGTGTGAAGGTCACAGAGACAGGGAAGAACAAGAAACGAATGGCAAGGTCTGAAAAACGATTGGACGGGATTCAAAATAGGGTTACGGGGATACTCAGGAGAGGTGATTATTCGACGGTCAAATTTTATGTATCATAATTTTTTACTACAATACGTGTAAAACAAATGAGAGTATGATGGGGCAGTTTAGCAGTGGGTTTTCATATTTCAGAAATTCCGGGAAAGTGGCTAAGTATGGAATAGGGAAACGGTGGGTCAGACTCATTTTTGAAATCGAGGATTGAAGATTTCATGGACAGACCAACCCGACGACGTGCAAATGACATTCCATGATGTTTGAAATGAACACTTGGAAGGGATAATACAACCATAATTTTTTTTTGGTTTTATGCATATTAATGGGAGATCTCCTCAAATCCTAGTTTAGCATTAACACTTTCTAAGTGCATACTTAGAAATAACAATGTATATATAATTCCCAATTGGTAATTGAAAAAGGTGTGAGCACAAGAAACAATTATTAGGAATTGGATATTTCTTGAACTTGCCAACTCGACAATATGCAAATGAAATTCGAAGAAATGGCCAAGTATGGAAAGCATAAGAACAAGGTTCTAAATGGGGTGACAATTGTTTCAAAGGAGACGCTCAAACCCAATGGTCAAATTGTATGTGTTAGAAGTTTTCAGTGTAAAATGTGTACCACTGAAGAGGGCATGACAGGTAGACTGTTATACGAAAGACGATGTGATGTGAGTCTGGTTGTAAATTTGTATATCGTGGAAGTCAAGGTACTATTTGTAGGTCAAGGAACAATAGAAGTGTAATCTAGAGCCCACCTACCCGTGAATCTACGATCGGAGAAGTGACTGGACATGGAATGGGGAAGCGGGTGGTCGGAGTCGTGATATAAAAGCACAAGTGCAAATGTGAACCCACAAATCCGCTAACCCGCACAGCTAGACATTTTCGGAAAAATGACTAAGTGACGAGAAAGATAAAGTACAGGAAAAAGAGAATTTTGTTAAGTATAGAAGACGAATGTCTATCTTTTCTAGATGTTTTCAGAGAAGATATACATTGATTTCATATACTTGGAAAGAAGTGCGAAGGTGGCAGGCACATAAAACAATGACTAGGAAATGGAAATTGTCTGAACAGGTCAACCCAATGATCCGCAAAAGATATTGCTGACAAAGCAAGCTTCAAAATAGGTTGACAAGGGTTCTCGAGGAGACATGAGGCCCCGAAGGTCAAATTGTATTTATCAGAAATTTAGAGTGCATACTGTATACGATGAAAAGGGGCTGATTCAAGAACCCTGAAGGAAATTTGTATATCACAGAAGCGAGGGGGTTGTTTACAGATCAAGGAACATAGGAAATGCACTCTGCATGTTCAGGAATCCACAATTGGGACATAGGAACTTTCATGTGAAAACTTTGTATCACAGAACATGGTTTGATGTGGGAGTGCGAAAGTAAATTTGTATACAGCAGAGGTCTGGGTGTTGTTTGTAGACAACAGAACAATGGAAGTGAAATATAGAGGCCGCATGCCCGAGAATTCGTGATCTGAGAAGTGCCTATTCATCAAATGGGCGGTGGTTGCTCTGAGTCGCGATATAAAAGACGAGTCAAATGTGAACCCGTTAGTCAACCAACACGCGCATTGAGAAATTTTTGGAAAAACGACTAAGTAACAAGAAAGAGAGTAGAGGGAAAAAAGAAACACGGATGTCGTCAAATATAAAAGAGGGAAAAGAAGGTCCAATATATTCAAATCTACAATAGATATTCCATTTCCTGACAAGATCTTTTATGTATGTTGTTGGAGAAGTTGTATACATATTGCATAAACTTGGAAAGAAATCTGAAGGTAGTAGGCACAGGAAAGAGCTACTAGAAAGCGATTGGATGGGCCTCAAAATAGGGTGACGGGTTCCCAAATAGACATAAGGCCCCAACTGTGAAATTGTATATATCGGAACATTTGAGTGCAAAATGTGTAACATAGAAGAGGGGATGATGTGGGAGTCCAGAAGTAAATCTACATATCGCAGAAGCCGAAGTGTTATTTGCAGGCCATGGAACAATTGAAAGTGAAATTTAGACAAAGTGGAAGAGCTCGATCGAAATGCGTGAATTCGCCAACCCGCGCAACAAGAAATTTTAGGAAAAACCACTAAATAACCAGAAATAGAAACTACAGGGGATAAAAGAGTGGGAAAATAGAAAGGCAGAGGGCAATTTTCACAAGCGGGAATCGGTTTCAAGCAAGCCCCATTGTTGCAAAACCATTATTTTCTAGTAATTATCAACAAATGATTTCTTGAAGATTAGATACATTTTTCCACGACTATAACATCTTAACTTAAGTATTAAACTTCTTGCATAATGGGTTTTTACCACTAAAGCTTAATAATTGCATGTCTAGAAACAAGAATGACGATCTTGCTGCAACATTGTAATTTGGTATTGCTATGTTCTATTTGCATCATGAATAGAATTGAACATTGGTTTGAAAACTATCTGAAATTCATTTTTTTGTTTCCATAAAATCCCGATGGAACGACAAAGTGCATTTCCATATAATTGTTAAATGTTACATTTTAGAACAAATTACGTAAGCAAATACAATATCGAATAACTACGAGACTATCAAACCATGCCAATGAGAAGAGGTGTTAAATCCATAAAAGAAGCAATAAACAACACTCCCAAGGCAAATTTTTAAATAGTAAATCGATTAAAATAAAACAATATTGAGCATTGTATATCTATGCTTAGAAATTGGACCAAGTTCTTTGGGCCAAAACACTGAACATATTTTCCATAGACACAGGCATATGATCTACAACATGCAGGAGCGATCGAGATCTTATTCAACATGCATAGAAAATTGATTACCATGTTTTTTTTTTCAGGAAATCGTTGCACCCTTCTCCTTAGTGGATCAATGTCCGGTGCCCCGATCTCAATATTTTACAGAAGACCTGAGCCGACAAAGAAACAGGAAAGTGGGTCCACAATGGGGTAAATCATTGTTTTGAAGAAGATGAACAAAAGACATGTGGTAAAATTCATAGTTCTCACAAGCTTCGCATGAGGAAGAAGACAAAACAACATTGCAGCGCAAACATAATAGCCCGAAACTAAAAGTTAGGACACACCGAGAAACCAACTCCTCACATTTGAAAACATTAGGGACACAGGTTACACGTGCAATTGCACAGGCACAAATTAGTCCATTATGGGTGGAAGGAGATGACTAGTAGGAATATGCCTTGCACTAGTGGCAGTTCTGGTCCTCATTCCCTGAGATGTTAATTGCATATCCATAGAACAGGGCAGTGGTCCTTCAATTCAATATTTTTTTGGCTTGAAATATATCTCTGGGAGCATCAACATATCATTTCCTTACAGTGAAATACTTTCACCCAGAATGGACTACTCTAGACCTCCTGAATTCCTACATTCAGGCTGGAAAGTGGCTATTGCATTCAACGTTAGTTTCTTTTGTGTAATCCATTCTTTTGGTATTGTCAGGACTGCCATCGTCGAGCTGGGAAGTGCCACCCTTTATAGTTGATTTCAATTTGGGCATAGTAGTGGGACTAGTCTTTGCATTGTCATCATCCATTATCGTATCATCGTCCATCATATCATCTTCTTCCAGCTCGATATCCATCGCATCAACATCTGCGCCAAGTATCAATGCAAGTTGAAAAGTTGTCTGAGCAGGCAGGGATGCATTGGAATTGTTTGTATTGAAATATATATCTCGGTGCACCAATGGACCATCTCCTTTTTTGCTCTTGGGCGGAGGGAGATGAGTAGTAAGAATATGCCCTGGAATATTGGTACCTTTGGCCATCATGTACGAAGGTGTTTACTGTATCTAGACATAACTGTTGTGGAATTGCTGCCATAAGTTAACAAGAATTTCCGTTTGCTCCAGATGATGTTTGAAATGAAAATTGAGGAGGGATAATATAACCATCCGCAAATATTGGTTTAATGCATATCAATGGAAGATCTCCTTGAGCCTTTCATTGATCAATGACAATCTCCAGGGTTTGTGCGTAATGAGTTGTTACCATTAAATCTTACTAATTGCATATTTAGAAAAAAATGCGAAGGTGGCGGTGACAACGAAGAACGATTAAGAATTAGAGACTTGGTAAAGGTGCCAACTGGCCCACGCATGAAATATTGCATCATGTTTGAAATGAATACTTGAAAAGGATAACATTCTTCTCCATAAATCTTGGTTTAATTCATATTAATAACAAATCTTCTCTGGCCTTCTCGACATTCATGACAATCTTAATGGTTCTTGCATGATGAACTACTAGGATTAAATCTTTAATTGCATATCTAAAAAGTACAAAGGTAGCTCGGATGGTGAAGAGCGAGCAAGAATTGCAAATTTAGTCATCCCGCCAATCCACGAAACAGATTTAAAGAAATGCCTAAGTATGGAAAGTGGTCGAGCGAGTTTCAAAAATAAGGCCATAAGGTATACCCAGTAGACGTGAGGGGCCGATGGTCAAATTGCACGTGACAACGAAAAATTTCAGTCATCAATTTGTAAATCACGAATATCCAGGTGCTCTTTGTACATAGTGGAACAATGGAAGTGCAATGTTGAGCAAGCCTGGCCAGGAACTGGCGATGGTAATAGTGGCCAAGTATGCAATGGACAAGCGGTTCATCAAACTCAAGATATAAATCATTAGACATAGTTGGAACAGGAAATATTGACGGGCTTGAAAATAGGCCCACAAGATTTACCCAGGAGACATGAGGGGTCGATGGCCAAATTGTATCTACCCCAACTATTGTGAGGGTTAATTTTTATATTGCGGAACTTTTGGTGTTGTTTTTAAAAGCAGGAGAAATTTGGAAAAAGGACACATTCGTAAAAGGGACCAAGTAAACAGAAATTGAAAGCAAAAGAGATAAAGGGGAATTTGTTTTCTAATTTGTATATCATGGAAGTTTGGGTGTTGTTTGTAGGTAGCAGAACAATGGAAGCGCAATGTTGAACCTGTCTATCCAGGAACCCACGATTCAAAAATTTTGTTCAATATGAAATAGGGAAGCAGTCGATCGGGCTAGTGATATAAAAGTAATAGGGGAAATCTGAAGACATGAACTGCCAACTCCCGTAGGTAGACATTTTCCAAAAAATGAGTAAGTAACCAAAAAGGGAAAGTAGAGCGAAAAAAGAAAGGGGATGGGAATTTTTGGAAGCGAAAATTGGTATAAGAAAGGCCCATTGATGGGAATTGGTATACGAAAGTGAGGCATGGTTATATTTTCCAGGATCCACAAGATACACCCAGGAGACGTGAGGGGACGATGGTCAAATTGCGTGTCAAAATGACAGATTACGGCCATCAATTTGTATATTGAGGAATTTTGAGTGCTCTTTGCATGTAGCAGAACAATGGAAGTGCAATGTTGAGCAAGCCTGGCCAGGAACCGACGATGGTAATAGTGGCCAAGTATGAAATGGACAAGCAGATGGTCAAACTCATGATATAAAAGCATTAGACATAGACATAATAGGAAATATTGACGGGCTTGAAAACAGGCCCACAAGATTTACTCAGGAGACGTGAGGGATTGATGGTCAAATTGTATCTACCCCAATTGTTGAATGGAAACTATGTAACATGCAACAAGAGACAATGACATATTTCGAGGGTCAATTTGTATATTCCGAAACTTCGGGTGTTGTATATAAAAGTAGGATACATTCGGAAAAGGGACATCTGGAAAAAGGACCAAGTAAACAAAAATTGAAAGCAAAAGAGATAAATGGGAATTTGTTTGCTAATTTGTAGATCACGGAAGTCCGGGTGCTATTTGTAGGCGACGAAACAATGGAAATGCAATGTTGAACCTGTCTATCCGAGAACCTACGATTCAAAAAGTTTGTTCAATATGAAACAAGGAAGTAGTCGGTCAGGATGGTGATATAAAAGTAACAGGGGAAATCTGAACTCATGAATCCGCCAACACACGTAGCTAGACATTTTCCGAAAAACGAGTAAGTAACCAGAAAGGGAAAGAAAAGGGAAAAAAGAAAGGGGATGGCAATTTTCGGAAGCGAGAATTGGTATAAGAAAGGCACATTGATGGAAATTGGTATAATAAAGCGAGGCATGTTTATAGTTTCCAGGATCTGTTTGTATAAGAGAAGCATCGAAAATAAACAAGAAAATCAATTTTGGGATGATTTAAGTAAAGTTATTGTATTGTTATCTTAACCACAAGTAGAACAACGATGAATTTTAATTTTAATGTCCTCTCATTGATATGATAGTTCCATTGGACTTCACATAGTGTATATTGTTTTATTTCAAATTATTCCAGGAGATGAATTTTTCTAAGTTCATCGATCAAGGAAAAGTGCTAAAAATGACATAAAGGAGAATTTGTTTGCTAATTTGTAGATCGCGGAAATCGGGGTGTTGTTTGCAGGTGGCAGAACAATTCAAACACAATGTTGAACCTGCCTATCCAGGAACCCACAATTAAAAAAGTTTGTTCAATATGAAACGGGGAAACGACTAGTCGGGTTGGTGATACAAAAGCAAGTGGAAATCAGAAGACGTGAATCCGCCAACTCGCGCACCTAGACATTTTCCAAAAATGGAAAGCAGAGGGAAAAAAGAAAAGGGAATGGCAATTTTTGGAAGAGGGAATTGGTGTAAGAAAGCGCATTGATATTATGAACAGTAACCATGAAGTGAAATAAACATCTGAATAGGTTTTTCAATCCAGGAATAGATACAACGATCCATTCTTATAGATTCCAGGATCTGTATGTATAAGAGAAGTGTTGAAAAGCTACAAGAAACCAATTTTGGGATGTATAAGTAAATTTATTGTACTGCCAGCTTCACCTCAAGTATAACAACAACAAATTTGAATTTTAATGTCCTCTCGTTGATATGATACTTTCATTGGACTCCGCACAGTATATATTCTTTTATTTCAAATTATTCCACGAGATTAATTTTTCTCACTTCATCGACCAAGGAAAAGTTCTAAAAACAAGATAAAGGGGAATTTGTTTGCTGATTTGTAGATCGTGGAATTCCGAGTGTTATTTGCATGCGGAGGAACAATGGAAATTCAATGTTGAACCCGCCTATGCGAGAACCCGCTATCCAAAAAGTTTGTTCAATATGAAACGGGGAAGTGGTTGGTTGCATTGGTGATATAAAAGCAAGTGGAAATCTAAACATGTGAGTCCGCCAACTTCCACACTGATACAATTTCCCAAAAACGAGTAAGCAACCAAAAAGGGGAAGCAAAGGGTAAAAAAGAAAGGGGATGGCAATTTTTGGAAGAAAAAATTAATGTAACAAAGCACCATATATGGTCTTAACAGTAACTATGAAGTGAATTAAACATGTGAACAGGTTCTTTAATGAAGGAATAGATAGAGCGAGCGATGCTTATAGTTTCTAGAATCTGCTTGTATAAGAGAAGCATCAAAAGCCATAAGGAAAATGAATTTTGGGATGTCTAAGTAAACTTATTGTATTGTTCATCGCAATTATAACAACAACGAATTGAATTTTAATGTCCTCTCGTTGATATGATAATTCCATTGGACTTCACATAGTATATATTCTTTTATTTCAAAATATTCTAGGAGATTAATTTTTCTAAGTTCATCGATCAAACAAAAGTGTTAAAACGAGCAACATACCACATTTTTCATCACAAAACTTATATCAAAGGGAAAAACATGTCCTCTATAGTCTTTAATATCATATAAAAACTGTGAAGATCTTGAATGTATTATTAATTTTCTAGAGCGAAGCATACAACCAAGAACCAAGTAAACACCAACTGTATTGATATATTGATATATTGAACAAGAAATGGAATTCCATTATATATCAAAAACTTCGATATATAAAAAAGACACATCGTCCCATTGGTTTTCATTCCCCTTACAAAGCTTGACACAAATAAAAAAAAAAATCAGCCGATATGCAATATCACATTGTCCTCATTCAAGGTAAATTTTCTATGTATCTAAAAGTTGCGTAGCATGTAGACACTCTTTTCCCTTTTCTATAGGTATGCTTCATATGGAAATTCTTCTAACTCAGGAAGCACATATTATAACAGAGGTTGTTGAATTGTACAATGCACGATTGTGTTTCCAACGATTCAAATAGAAACATTGAGGCAATGTCTATATATGTATGGACATTTTTTACAGCATCACAGAGAATCAATCTTATCATCATTTATGAAGGCAGAAGCAGAAGAAGAAGCATGAGAGTTGCATTTCTCACACACAGGATCAAAGGGGTTGGGTATGCATTTGCTGCAACCAAAACATCTTCAACTTAGAAACGTGAGCATAGTAGTTAATATATTGAACAATATAATTTACAACTGCACCCTCCAAAAAAATTAGAAAAAAAAAAATGCGCAGATTTGGTCAAGGCTATTTGTTTGAGCAAAGTGAGGATGAAACTGTAGATGTATATGCACAACAGTTGTAGATCTATTTAGCTTCTTGAGATCATGTACTATGTCTACTCACAACTCTGTCAAAAATGTTGATTGAGTTGTGCGAAAGATCCTTTCTTTACCATCTCTTTTCTTTGTTATATTTTTGAAGAGCATAAGTGGAAATTTCCCTTTATGCAATTGTTGTTCGACTAACCAAAATAAATTTGAATAGGTATCGAACAATTTTAGTTGCAACATGGAATAGTGTAATATTTGTGTAACTTAACTAAGATACATGGACATACGAAAGAAAAGGGAAAAACTGGATATGGACAACGGTACCATTGCCTTGTCATTGTCTGACTCTCAATATTTTATATGGAGAATGTGTTGCGAGCCAAGTTTTCTCGCGAGTGTCACAACTATGCCATTGGTTCTAATCAAGTAAATATTGTTGCTCTGTGCAAGTTGGTTGATAATTGTGTCCAGGATGAAACAATATTCTAAACAAATAGAGGGGATCTTTTCCACGATACTGGTTTCGTTGAGCGATATAATCGGATCACAATCACCACCATCATATACTGTTTTGGGAAATATATTAAAATTTGTAATGGATATCCCATTACCTGGCAATATATTTTATGCATGTTTTTGTAGGAATAGTTAGTGTAACTGTCATGAGGGCCTCCTTGTCTATCATCTCAGCATGTATAATTGATCTAGTTTTGTTTTCCTTGTCCAAGTAGGTGCTATAGACGACCATTATGTCCTCGATGAACACTTTTCCTGTTTGGCAGTTGTTCAAGCCCTCTATTGATAGTATTTTGGGTGTTACAAGTTTATACATGGTGACAATTTTTTAACATGAAAAGGTAATGTGAATGGTAATGTGAATTATTTTTTTTTGTTTTTTTTTTCCTACCATGAATGTACAAGTAGACGCACAGCTTGGATGAACTATGGAGCCAGGTTTTTGCAACCAAACCTCTTAGTTGGGGGAGCCTGTGTTGTGTTTGGTGTCTCGCTTTCACTTGTTGATACTTCATGTGAACTACAAAGTATGTGTTGCATATGACATCAACATACTCACCATGACATAGATGAACACATAGCTGAGGATATGTTTTTGGTAAACATACGAGTAACATAATGTATGCATCTTTACGTTTTGCATTGTCGGTCTGCTAATGTTTGGGATAATTGAGTGCTCATGGGCATGTCACTAGTCCAACTTTTTATGATGCAAGCATGTGTAGATCAACACCAGAAGGACTAAACAAGCATATGCATTGTATATTTTTTATTATTGTTCTTAATGACACATGCAGGGTCGAAGGAGATGGAATATTAAAGACAGTTTGAAGGGATACTTGGGAAACATGACGACTCGAGGGTCAAATTGTATGCCTCGGATTTTTTTACTAGAAAATTGTGTAACAGTAAATAGGGCGTGATGGCGGGGCAAGAGGGCCAATTTGTATATCGTGGAACCTCTGAGGCCAAACACACAATCTTGAACCCTCCAGCCCGACACCCACATTCGAAAAACTGGGTAAGGATGGAATAAGTTAGAAGCGTGACCATAAATGTGAACCCATGAGTCTGCCAACCCATGCACCAAGGCAATTTCAGAAAGATGACTAAGCAAAGAAATCAAAAAGAAAAAGGGATAATAGAAAATGGAAAGCCCATTGTTCCCAAATCATTATTTTCTAGTCCAATATTATATGCCCCAACCCATTTTCTATGTTTAATTTACTGGCACAGTTGGTATACCTTTTCGAAGATTGCACAACAGAACCCTCTGTTGTTGCATATAAGAAATCATATTCCTTTCTAATCAATCTGTTTCTTCCAAGGTAGAAACGTCGAGTATACAGTGGACATGAAGGTAAGTTAGTATGAAGAAAGACATGTAAAAGAAATAAATACAATCCTATTTATTTCAATGTAGCAGCAAAGAGAATACAATTCACAAGAGAATAAGAGGAAAGATATGTAGTATATACACACAGTAAAAAAGGTGCACATCAGTAGAATAAGTAGAACAAATACACAGACAATAAATGAAATATGAAATATTGGAATATGAAATAATAGTACAGGTATTCACCTCTGCAACTCGTCATCTATATTCGTGCCAAAGAGTCCATCGTCCTCTCCAACCACTCTATTTGTTCAAATGCATGAATGCAAGAAATATACAATGGACACAAGAAGACATGTAATGAAGATAAGTTACTATGCAGGAAGACACGAAATATCTACATACAACAAACAAGGTGAACACATATACAAACAATAAATGAAATACAAAGAACGGAATATGAAATAACAATACAAGCATGTAGTCTTGTATCTCGTCTTCCACTATTGTACTTAAGACTACTTCATTTTCTCCAACATTTCTGTTTTTTTGAATGTGGGAACACAGAAAATACAATGAAAATGAGCGGAAACTAGTATGGAGCGGAGAACAAGTAATATGTACATACAGTAAATGAGAATCAACTAATAATAAAATATAGTCAGAAACATGAACTTTGCTTTTCTCCATCCATGGTTGTAAATATATAAAGTTTTTACCTGCCCAAAATATATTACAAGCCACAAAATATTAAGAAATTGCATGGACATAGCTAAATGATTTTGATTTTTTTGGCAAAGTATCAAGATATGCTTCCATACATGGAAATATAATTTTTTTGTATCTTTGGTGTATGTATCTTATCTCAGGAACAAGACAAATTGTATCGTGGTCACACTAGTCTCTGTAAAGGATAAAGAAGTTGTATTGTGATATGGGCACATTTCACCATATATGGTTAATAAGTGCATTTTTGCACATGTTTTATCTTAACAAAAAAAACAACAGGCACTGCAATTGCACATGTAGTTGTCCAATTATATCTTATGTGACTTTTTTGTATCACGCCAACACTAAAGTATCAGCAAAATTTCACACCAGAACAAGCAGGCACAGAACATGCTCCATATCTCAACCTCGCCAGACACGACAAACGACACAACCACAGGTCAACTCGCGTGTGCAAGGTATAAACACTGCAAAGCACCCCTCCCCCCCCAAAAAAAAATAGCTCCAACTACCAGTGTAGGACCCCAACCCTGCAAAGCTAAAGCAAACAAAGGAAAACAACAAGCACCAAACCAACAAAAAATCACGAATAGACCCGACAGCAACAACAGGTCTCCAAGCTCATAAACTTGAGTCGAACAACAACAACCAACAACCAACGAACCTGCAAACAAGAAACAACCATTGAACCAACAAACAACATATGTATCTCCAACGAATACCAAACTGCAGTCGAAGCACATAAGGTACCAGAAACATATGACGAGCATGCCAATAGAAATAAAAAAACATTCTTACTTTCAAACTGCAAACACTGAACATCAAAAGAAGGAATAGGAAATGAAACTATGGCATCGAAACTTACTATGAATCGATGAACAGTAGAAGCGCAAGTCGAATTGTGGGTGCACCAATTAGACCCTGCAAAGGAAAAAAAAACAAAAAAAAACAGATCCAACTGTGAATTCAGAACCCCAGCCTTGCAAAGTTTAACCAAAGAACAACAAGCAACAACCGACGAACCAACAAAGCAGAAGAACTCACCGAACCAGAAAACAATGTATGTAGCTTCAATGATGACGAAATTGCATTCAAATCCTAGAAGTAGTATGAAACATACAATGCCTATTAAGGACAAGTTAATATGAAGTCAACAAATTATCGATCACTATAGTCCCTACGCCCCTTCAGTAGGGAGTAATAATGTAAGAGAGAAAAAGAAAAAAAAAAAGTTAATAGTGAAGTAAATTTCTAATTTCAATTAAGTCTTATTAAATGTTATGATTAAAAAATCATTAAATATGCTTATTTTTAGATGTATCCCTTTTCAACAGGTATAAGGGTTTTTATATCAACCACTTTTATATTACATGTTGTTGTTATTAGTTTTTAAAACTCTTTTAAGAATATGTAGTGTTATAATCTATTTCCAAAAAAACAAAAATCCCAAGCCAAAACTAGGATGAATAGTAATAATTGTTGAGTGTAGAAATGCACATATTTTCGCATAATATTTCTCAATGGTTTTATATTTCAATGGTTTCCCATTATGTGAAGGATGTGAATGAAGCAAATTTTTAGCCACATAATAATCTTTAGTAGTTGGCAATGATGAGAGGGATGTGGATGAAAAAATTCTTCACTATCATAACAGAGTTTTATTTAACACGAGTACAAAATATTTATGTTAAATGAAATTATGGCTATATATATTTCTCCAATATACTTTTAAAAGTAAATAGACATCTGAATAGTAGAATAATTGCACTATGGAAATGGTGGGCTATGTATCCTCAGAGATCAAACTGTGCAACGGTCCAGCATTTATAGATGACTGGATATTATAAGACATGTTGGTAGAGCAGTGGATATTAATATATGGATCCTTCACTGAAGATCAAACCAGTGGAGGAGGCCAACAAAGTACCCAATATTGTAAATATTGGTTTTCAGTGGTCTTTAGTGCCCAATAGTTATGCCGAAAACCACCATCTTATTAAAACAAAAGGCATGTATATGGCAAAAAGGTTTTGCCCCAAACTTGTCAACCGGAAAAACATGTCAACCGATACCATTGTCTTTGTTGCTTTCCATATGTACCCTACCTCGTTTACTGTCTGTTAGATTCACCTCGTGAATAAGTTGTCATGCATTTCCAAACAAATGGTTTTCTGGTTACTGTCCTGTCAGTGGGTTATTTATCAACGTCTTTTCAGTGTCTTATCTTCCAGCACGAGGTAACCAGCCTTATCTTCCAGCGCAAGCGAACCCGATGGTTATCCATGGGCTTTCTACCTCTCATGATCTTTATTTCCAGTTGTCTTGGTTGCACAAGCTGTGTTGATAGAGACTTGGAGGATTTTGAGTTCTCAATTCTCATTTGTCAGTATTCAAGTTATTCTAGGTTGTTGGAAGCTCTGGTGTGGTGTTTTCAATTATGTGTAAAGAAGGGAGTTATGTTGTGCCGAACTACGTCGAGGGTAAGTTCTGGTTGTCGTCTAATTTTATCAGGGAGGATACCATGCCCCTCTCGAGGAATTTTGTTTTCGACCATGGCCTTCTTCCTTACACATGGGTTAGATGTTTGTTGGTTACGCATGGGGTTAGATGTTTGTTGGTTTTCAGGTGGATTCCCTGAGGGAATTTCCCTTGGCGGAGATGAGAAAAATAGATGAATAATATGACTATGTCCCATCCTCATCCCCGCGCAGAGTAGTAACAGGAACTCAGATTGTCCAAGGAGCAATCGACTCTTTTGGAGGAAAGCTTCAAAGAGAACAATTCCCTCAATCCTGTAAGTAGTCGATATAACATACTGGATTATCATCTTGAATTTGCCCACATATTATTGTTTGTGATTTCATCATTTGGGCTCATGCAAGTTCTTCTTATGCAGAAGCAAAAGAAAGCCCCGGCCAAATGGTTTCTTGCAGTTTGCTTTGCTTCATTCTCAGCCGAAATCCACTGTGGGAACGCCTGCGTACATAGTCCTGGAGATTTTTTCCAAGAAAGAATATGATGGAAAGGCAAGGGATCAGGCTGCTTTTCTATTGGATTTTGCTTTGGGATGACTTTCTGGAAAATTATAAAATTGAAGATTATCAATCTGCAGTTTTTAAACTCATAATTTGATGTTGTTTGAATGAGAGATTAAGAAAATGCTTGCCTCTCTTGACTGTTGTTTTCATGGTATTTTGGTTTTCTAGATTGCGGATGTGTGGTCGTGTGGTGTATTATGTTATGTTAGTGGGAGAATATCCCTTCGAGGACCAGGATGATCCCAGGAATTTTAAAAATACTATTGGGGTAAGATTGAGGTAAGGATTTTTGTTGCAGATCCTGATAAGGTTGAATTTACTGTTTAGCACATACCCCTATTTTGTAGGCTTTCACAACACTGATTTCATATTTTCCTGCTCAAAAAAATTTCATATTCGGAATCACGAGTGGTTTTTAAAGAATTTACCTGCAAATCGCCTAAACGGGCATATAATGAAGGTAAATCTGTACATAAAATCTTGTTTTCCTTCGTCTTCTGTGTATCTCCCCTTTGCGTGCCTTAATGGGCATAAAATGAAGGTAAATCTCCTCGGTCTAAAAAAAAAGGAGTTTTAGTAACAAAATGAAGAAGTAGAAACCCACCTTCTGATTTACGGATTCAACAATATCGATTGTCCTCATAGCCTAGCGTAGGTGCTCTATTTGCAACAGATTTTCAGATTGGAAGGTATTTCACCTGAAGCATATATTTCACCTGCCCATGCATTCAATGTTGAGTATCATACTAAATATTGACAACATAAAAGCCTAACCTTATTTCTCTAATCACCGTATTTTACCTTGGGCTTCTTAGGCTTCTGCGTGCCAAGAGCTGAAAAACCTAACCTTATTGCTCTAATCACCGGATTTTACCTTGGGCTTCTTAGGCTTCTGCATGCCAAGAGATGAGAGGCGGATTTCTAATGTGACATGGTAGGTTTTTGACACGTTGCCTCGGAAGGTCTCATCCTAATAACGACTGTAATTGCAGACAGTTTTCAATAAATTATATGTCGACTCATAAATTAGGCCATGTGACCAGAGGAACTTCGCCTTTGCATTGAAATCTGTGAAGAAATCGAGTAGTGGGTTGCCGATCTGTGGCCACATAAAATAATCAATAAGACTTCTTGCTTGAATGGAAGGTAATGGAATAGGCTAGAGATGTCAATGGACACTTACAAGTTTTTGTTTTATGTAGTGGGTTGTTGATTTGTAGCCACATAAAATAATCAATAAGACTTCCTGCTTGAATGGAAGATAAAACTTAATGGAATAGGCCAGAGATGTCAATGGACACCTACTGTCTTTTGTTTTATGTATTGGAATTTTTATTCCCATTACTCAATCTAATTTGAATATTAAAATGCAAATCCAATAAATAAAACTTCATGATTGAACGGGGTTGTCGATCTGTAGTTACATAAAATAATCAATAAGACTTATGATTGAACGAAAGATAACGTTTAATGGAATAGTCCAGAGAGGTCAATGGACACCAACTGGTTTTTCTTTTATGTATTGAACTTTTTTTGCCCGTTCGTCAATCTAATTAGAATATTAAAATGCTAATCCAATCAATAAAACTTCATGCTTGAACTAAGATAAAACATAGTTGTCCATATTTTGGCTTTTCTTCAGTTTAATTCTGTCATAAATTTGTTCAAAATTGTTGGATTGGGGATCTGCCTATTTGTCTATTTGAATGATTAAGTCTGTATAATCTCAGTGCCTCTCACTGAATTTATTTTGCATTCAGAAATTAAGATTTTACCCAAATTTATATCACGAAATTTTGATAAAAATACCAAAACTTAGATGGTTTAGATAAAAAAAAGTTAATGAAAACCACCAAATTTTATTTTTCTTTTATATATTGAATTATTTATGCCCCTTCCTTCATCTAATTGGAATCTTAAAATGCAATTCAATTTCAATGTAGTTGGATTACAACTATTTAGAAACAACTTTACTATTTAATAATTATTCATTAAAAATATAGCAAAGACATGAAATAATAATGGACATAATATAATTTTAGATCAATTTAAAAAGTTTACTTTATTTAGAGGATGATATTATGTATAAATTCTAAACTTTTTAGAGCATAACCTCTATTAACAATAGGGTTTGAATCCATTATAACAATATACTAATTATGAGCTCAACATGTCACTTGATGAAATTGAACTTAGGACACTTGCTGAAATTGAACCTAGGAGGACAGGATACCAATCATTCCTCCCAAACATCAAAACTAAACCCAATTGACATGGCATGTCGAGAAGTTATAAATTATATTCATTTGATTCTCTTGAAACTTAAACACCAACCATTTATCAATTTAATATCAATAAATTAAAAAAAAACTATTTAATATTTTTTCATAAATAAAAATATTGTCAACAAATTTAAAAAACTATTTAATTTTCTTTTTCATGAATAAAAAATATCTACTACCAAAGATAAAAAAAGATGAACCGAAGTAAGCGGAAATCTTTTGGAATGCAAAAAGAACATGAAGTTTACTCTGCACCCCAAATTGATTAAGCAAAATATGCAATTAATTCATTTGGTAGTTCATAGATGGGAAGGCTGTTATTTGAAAACTTTCCTTCAATCTAGAATCATACTTACCGCTATAGCAATCAGATTGAAGATATTCTCTCCTCTGTTTGCCTCTAAAATAAGTTATGCCAAGTGAGGAATATAGTGACATGGTTCAACAAGTCAACTTGAAGAGTAGGGAGACAATCAAGTATAATAGAAGAATAAATGTCCCATTAATTAATAGCAGTTCTCACCTTTCCTTTCCCAGATACAAAATTTTATTAAGAACCTCAGCTTGAATAACAAACTTCACGTGCATAGCTCTCCCCTGTCAAATATAACTCTCTCGTCCTGTATTCTGGAAATTTATTATACCAACCATGAAGAAATATCAAGTTGTCCCCAGCTGCAAATAAAATAGACCATCGGATATTGTTAAATACTATAATAGACAGATATCATTACAGACTAAAGTAGAAAGTCTTAACATCTAATTTACATCCCTCCACTTATGTTTGTTACCTGTTTTAGTGTCATTTGCACCAATATAGTACGATGAATTGTTAGAATAGGAAAATCCAACTCCTCGAGATAAAGCATGTTTGCTTCTACACAAGGCAAATTAGCATAACTAGCATCGTGTCTTTTACTGAAAATAAAAAATTCAATACATAATACATATTGAAATTTTGTTTGATTAATACATAAGTAAAAAAGGAGGTCTTTCAATGGCCTCCTTTTTTACTTATCCTTCAGTTGCCCTGTACCATTTCAATTACAGTCAGTCTTTCAAGCTAAAATCTATGATTAGCTCTGTCTCTCATAAATCTCAGCAATAATCCGTACAAGATTATCATATCATTTATGTTTAGTCTTTAGTATTGGTCTTTGCCTTAGCGACTGGTTATTTTTAAACGCTAATCTGAATTTGGTAATTCAGAAATCTGCAATTTCAGAGAGATGGCATGTTTCAATTCCATTTCTGGGTTCATTCAAATTTTCAAAATAGTTCGATATTATGGGTCCATTCATATTTCAAAATATTTTGATATTATGGATCCATTCAAATTTTCAAAATAAGTTCCAGTGAAAGCTAGAGCAGATTCTCAAAAGTATAAAGAGAAGAAAATATTTATAGAGAAATAATGTAAATTAAAAAACGAAGCCTATGTTGTACTTATTTCAATCTCTACATTGCATGACAATATAATAACAGAGATCGAGAATATCTCATCTCAAAAACCGATATTGACAAGCTATTGAATTCATTTCTAGAAAGATCAATGGACCACACTCCTCTTTTATCACTTTATAAGCTTACACCATTAAAAAGATGTAAATGATTAGCTTCTCTTTCAATAGCTTAAAAAACACATCTTCCACCAGTACATAACTCCAAATCATAGGGATTTTCACATTCCAACAAAATTATTGCCGCTTCAAGAGACTTGACCGATAAATTTCTTCAAAAAATGAATACATTACCTTAGTTTGAGACTTTGGCCATTAAGCTCCCAAATCTTGAAGCTCCTATAGAAGCCTTTTGCAGGTTGTTTTCCATTGTCCTCGAAGTTGTTTCTTTCTATTATGACTTCAAATTCAAATTTGAGTGGAAATGTGATAGAGTGTGTATTAGGCATGTTGCTAAGTTCCCATGAATCACACACAACTGGCATGGGACTAAGTGAGTTAGTCACATGTTACTAAGTATGGGGTTGATTGGATCTTACAATGCCTTTAGTATCAACATGTCATGCTACTATTTCTTATCTCTTCCAAAGTGAATTCTTTGAGGTTTTCTGTAGGAACCAATGCTGAAAATAGAGGTTTCGAGAAACAAAGCAATGTGATAGACAACTCCATCCAAACCTAGCCTGCAATCAACTCGATTTAAATTCTCATTTCACCCTTCTTGGATTTTAAAACAAACAATCTATGTGTGTATTTGTATTGAGTATAAAACCTCAATTTCGAGACAAAATATCTATAGTTTCAGGTATTAAAGTCTCCTAATCTCAACACTCTGGTGGCTACTTATTTTTATACCATCTTATGCATTTACAGATTTAAATAAATAGGCTTACCAACATTGTAAATCCTTACATAATGCATTTCAAACTCGCTACCTCCATTCACATCCACTGCTACCTCCATTCACTTCCACCAGCATGGTGTACTTAACTGAGCCAATTTAAAACCAAAAAGCATTAAAATGAAACTTAGAAAAGGTGATTACGTGGATGTATGGCCACACTGTCATGAATTTTTTTATTAAAAATACTTTCTTATTCATTTCTTTTTATAAAATTATTTTTTACATTGTTTATATTATTAAAATTTATAATTATTTTTTACATTGTTTATATTATTAAAATTTATAATAGTAAAGTAAAAAAAATAGTTAAAATAAAAACATTTATAAAACATTAAATTTGGATATAAAAAAATAATTGAATTTTTTATCACTAATAATATATTAAAAAATACCCCCCGGATGGGGTGCCAGATGGAAAGAATGGGCACATGGAGGCGCAAAGGGAGGGGCCATTTATGGTGGTGCCTACCCCTAGCTATGGCCACTTATTAAGGCCTTCACCTCCATCGGCCACCGGTTATGATGGAGCCCCTCACGCGTGAGTAAGGAATGGCCAGCCAGAGCATTAAGCTCTTGGCGTTAATGCTGGCAACCATGGTTTATGTGATTATCAGTTTAATCGGACCTACCATAATGCATTTGAATTTGGCCGAGCAGAGCAAGAACCGCTGCGCAGGAGGCATCCTGGCACTCGCCCTCGCTCTCATCATGCCACGGGCAAGGGGAAGACCCCACAGAGGCGCCGGCTCATACGCAGAGGATGCATGAAAGAAGCGGCACAAGAGGTTTGAAAGGGCTCTGCTCTTGGCCAAGACAAAGCGCCGAGGTGACGCCACAACACCAAATTCGCCTCCTCAAACCTATGTAGAAGAGGACCTGTCCTTAGAGCTCCCACTGGACTTCTCTAAGAGCCGACTGTTCATTGTCCCGGATAATTGGGACCCTCCGACGAGCTTTGGACAAGCGACACCAGCACCCAATTTGGGCGAGTCTCATACCCCCACCAATGCTCCGAGCGTAGAATTGGATGCTTGCCCAGTGGAGGAGGAGCTACCGGAACACATAGCCGACCCGTAGATGCAGAGGACGACGTCGGGCCACAAGGAAACGGAGGCTGAGGAGGAGCTGCCGGAGCGCACTGTCGACCCGTAGAAGTAGAGGACGATGTCAGGCCACAAGGAAGCAGAGGCTGAAACGAATTCGCCACCATCGCCACCGTTCCTGCATCCAGAGCACCTGAATTTGGTTTTCGAAGTGCGCAGCCTGGTGGAGGATCAAATTTTTAGAGCCGTACGCGTCATCTAGCGCTTAGACATGCTCTACACAGCCTACTCCAAGGCCACGCCATGGCGCCAATGTCCCACCTATGCTCAGCCCTTTGTCATTCCTGTCAATGGCGACAAAGCTAAGGAAGGATGTGAGGATTCCGACGAATAGGTTCTGTTATTTCCTATGGTCTCCATTATCTTTTCTGTTACTGTTTATCAGAGTTGTCGCTCTTTAGTTACTAGCTTAGTTAGCTTTAGAACAGACTTTCCTATACTGCTAAGGATGATGGATATGCACCCTAGTTTCCTTCAGGCAGGGTGGCGAAACATGAGGCCTAATTTTGCATGCTGCTGTGGACAGACCAGCTGTCCTGGTTTCCTGTATAGGCAGGACAGCTGGCACCTGTATGTCAAGTGTATTTCCTTTTTGAAAGTTTAATATAACAGGTTTTGCCCTTTTTTACTTAAAATATATATATATATATATTAAAAAATACATTACTCTCTTATTCATTTCTTTTATAAAAATATATTGTTTATATTATTAAATTTACATTAGTCATAATGATAAAATTAAAATTAAAATATTAAAATATTAAATTAAATAGGAGTTTTAATTTTTATTGAACAATCTCCTTATTCATATTATTTTATAACCATTTTCTTTAAAATTTTAATTTTATGTATATTATTAAAATTCATCTATCATAGTAAATGGCTTTGTCTAACAAGTTTTTGACTTTTTTGGTAGGAATTAAGCCACATAAATTTACACGAAATCACAATTTTTTATTGTTTAAATTCCATTTTTTAATTTATTATCTTATAACAATTCTCTTTTAAATTTTAATATTGGTTATATTATTATAATTCATCTATCATAATAAATAACATAATAAAATTAAAATTACAATATTTATAGATTATTGAATTCATAGAACAAGTTTTGATTTTCATTGAAGAACATCCTCTTTCATTTTGATATCAAAATGATTAATATGAAAACAAAATGATTTATAAAATATAAAAATTTAAACTTTGTGAATTCATACATAAAAAAAATAATTCTGAATTACAAGTTTTGACTTTCTTTAACATCCTCCTTCATGTGTATGAAATTTTCAATTTTAAATTCATTTGTGTTTTATTAGGGATTGTATGTATTTATAGCTTCCAATAGTTAAGGTAAATTAAATTAAAATAAATACATACAATTCAAAATGATATAATGTATGTCTCTCTTCACATGTGGTAGAAAATGCAAAATTCAAATAAATATGTACAAATCAAAATGACATAATGTATGAGTGTCCTCACATGTGGATCACTAGTAGTAGAAAATGCTAGCTCTTGGTTCACAATTTTGCATAAATTATTAGAGTTGAGTATAGTTAATAAAATGATGTCTCTTGGTGAATCTTATAGTTGAAACCTCTCTTTTTATCTAGTCTTTTGGGTGAATATTCTTTTGTCTAATTACTTGGAAATTTCAAATCTAAAATTTTATAAGCATGTTTTACAATATAATTTAAAAAATATCAAAACACTAAAAAAATATATAAACCTATATAGGGTTAGAAGTAATGGTTTTCTTGTTTTATTGTTTTAAATTAAGTTTATATCATCATTTTATAAATATATGTAACTTAAAGGTACCATTACTATATATATATATATATATATATATATATATGAGAGTACATATGATTGTAGTTTAGCCTCTTAACCGATTTAACATGTGCTAAAGAATTTTCTCTGTAAAACTTATGTGCTATTTACACTATGGTGGCAATCATTTATTTTTAAATAAAATAAAAACCAATACATTTTATTTCCATGGAAAGATTTACATGTAAATGTTTTTTATCACTCTTTGAATTTGTTTGTCATTCCTAATTCATCCTCGATTCCATATGTACCAAAATTGGGTCCATCTATCAATTGCTATTGTAAGTTATCTATCTCATATTTTTTTGGAAGCATAATAAATCCATGAGCATGCATTATAAGGATTCCGTGCCACCATTTTGTTTAAGTTAGTGTAAGAAATGGTATCATTTGATGCCTTGACAATCCAAGTGCAAAAAAGTTTTCTCTTTTCCGTGTATAACCTTTTTCAAATGATGACAACCAATAAGAAACACCTTAATAATCATACATATGGTTAAGAACTAAGCAAAACAAATGGCTCTTGGTATTTGGATAACTTCCTCATGTCTCCATATCGGAGTCGTAGTTAACTAACCAAAAG